>JACSZP010016779.1:0-26247 GCA_016161895.1 Pinna nobilis | reverse complement strand
TAATGACAAGACATTTAAAAAGTGCAATTTATTTGATTGTCTTAGCTTTCACAAATGGCTTACCACTCGGGGGCATAGTGTTTCTCAAACACATCTTGTTACATTTTAGGCTGCTTCTCAGAAACCGGTTGGCAAATTTTAACCAAATTTGCCAGGGATCAACATTGCGTGATGTGTTCCCTGGGTCTTAAACTGACCCTGCCCTTGGGCCAAAAAGGTTCAAATTTTGCAACTTTAAAAAATCTTTTTCTCTGGGATGTAGATTAAAGTTTATTTAAGAGAAGGCTCTGGGGTCATTTTTGGCCCTGCCATGGGGTTAAACATTTCTGATAGGGTTACTATAGGATTTCACATTTTAGGCTTCTCAGAAACAAGTAACCAAATTTGCCAGGGATTAACATTGGTTGATGTAGACTCAAGTTTGTTCAAACCATCCCCAAGGGTCCAAAACTGATCCTGCCCTGGGTCCCAAAAAGTTCAAACTTAACAACTTAAATAAATCTTCTTCTCTAAAAGTACCAGGCCAAATCCGCTGATTTCTAGAATATAGCATCCTTTTGGGGTGTAGATTCAAGATTTTTCAAGAGAATGTCCTGGGGTCATTTTTGGCCCCACCGTGGGGTTAAACATTTCCCATAGGGTTACTATAGGATTTCACATTTTAGGCTTCTTCTCAGAAACAAGTGGGCCAAATTCAACCAAATTTGCCAGGGATCAACATTGAGTGATGCAGACTCAAGTTTGTTCAAACCATTCCTGTGGGTCCAAAACTGACCCTGTCTTGGGCCAAAAAAGTTCAAACTTAGCATCTTAAAAAAATCTTCTCTGAAAGTATCAGGCCAAATCCGCTGATTTCTAGTATACAGCATCCTTTTTGGATGTATATTTAAGTTTGTTCAAGAGAAGGCCCTGGGGTCATTTTTGGTCCCACAGCCTGAGGGGGGTGTTAAACATTTTTCATAGTGTTACTATAGGATTTCACTTTTTAGGCTTCTAAGGAACCATTGGACCAATTTACTCAGATGACCATTAATTAAGGCCCCGCGGGCCACTCGATAAATCTTGTTATTGCTCTCTATTTATCCATACCTGTAATAGTAAAGATGCATGATCTGTGAATCCCTAGCTAGTTATTATTATTATCTTCTTTTCTTTTCTTTTTGTAGGACTTGGAAAAACATTTCCGAGTTTATTTACCTCATGATGCCCCGACAGTGAAGGAAGTGAAGATTATTAGTGACAAATGTGGATATGTGAATGGTCAACAGCTTCACAATATTCTAGGAACACAATTATGGGAAAGAAAAATATTAATTCCTGGAACTACTGAGGAGTTTTGGTACAACTATTCAGTTGAAATAAAGAAATCCACAAAAATTCTAAATATGAGTATTCCTGGAACAAAGTATTCTGAAGTATATCACACAAAGCTATTCAAGTCTAGTTATTCAGCTTTCGAGTTTGACTTTGACTTTCTGTCTGAAACACAAGTGTTTGATGGCTATGAATGTATGTGCTTTGAAATCTTGAGGGGAGTTTCATCAGCTAATTTGAAAGATACAATTATGCAACTTGAGACACTACAAAATAAAGTAATGTACTTAAAGCATGATACAGCAGTTCACGTAATTTCATCTCTCATATTTCACCTGCAAAACATAAATTCCACCTTCTATGGACCTCTCTCACTTGCATTTGTGGTATTTATGAAGCTGACTTTGAGAGACTTATTTTCGTACCAAAAAGTCAACCTATGTGTGTCAAAGGAATTTGCTTTCACTCTCTTGAGACAATGTAGAAAAGCGAGCCTAGAAGAGTTACCAACAAATTGTAGAGAATGTTTGCCATCTGTACTGCAAGTCATTTGTGAAGTTGCCTTTGAGGGTCATGCTTCTGTGATTCATTTCATGGAGTATGCCTATCCCCTGCTGCCAGTGGAAGTATTTACTGAACTGGTTAGGAAATCCCAAAGTGATAGAGCACTGCCTCTTTATTCAAGCAGGACATCAGAGAGCCTCCAGAAACAGATAGCTGTAGACATTTTTAGAAATGTTTGTAGACACAGACATAAAGACCCTCCAGAGAAGAAGGAACAACTATTTCTTGCCTCATTTCAAAGACTTCTGCCTCTTGAATTCCAATTGGCAATTGTGTACCATTTGGAAAAAGATGACGTTCATAATAGTGTTTATACAAATGCGCTTTCAGTTTTACAAACTCAGTTCAAAGTTACACTCTTTCGTGAAGGCAAAAAAGGAGAAGTATGCAAAGTGATAGAGCTATGGGAACTGATTCAAAATTGTCACTTTATTGGGCTAGAGGAAATTCAGAAGGAAGTGGAGGAAGCTATCTGTGTTGCTCTGGAGAAAGTCACTGCTACTCAAGCCAAGGACTGTCGTATATGTTTGCAGAAATTTTGCCTCTCTGGGAATACCTTTCAAGAACCGCCCAAAATGGAAAAGCTGTTGCATATACTTGCAACATCAAAGCATGAAGATATTCATTATATTTACTTTTTATTTATAAAGAATCAACTTTGTAAGGGCATTTGTGAAGAAACCCTCAGAAAACTAACCATTACTTGGTTTGAAACAGCAGAAGGATATTGTAGGAAATTCAAGAAAGATAAATCCAAATCTATCTTGCATTTGTATGGATATCTGGCTGACTTAATGATGTATGAAAAACCTGAAGGCTCAGATACTGCAAACATACTTTTACAGAAAACTTTTGACTTTCTGTGTGATTTTGACATTCTTGATATTCTGAAAGTGATCTATGAGATTGAGAAAATGAATTATGAAATCATTGAGGATTTGTACAAGACACATGTTCAGAAATATCTCAGGAGCTTATTAATCAATGGCAGCAGTGGTATTGGAGAACTTTACAAAAAAATTGCTGGAACAACTTCTATGAGAGTTAACTCCACGTAAGTTCATTTCAAGATATACATTGTAGAGGTAGGCCTTAAGTGACCAGATTGTTTTATTTTTTTTTTTATTTCTACTCTATTTATCTATAATTACAATTTATAATGACAGGGTTGATTCAAATGCGCAGTTAAAGGGGTTCATTTAGGCCGGAATGATTTTTCAAATAGTTAGAATCGAAATCATTAATTGACCTAATGTCTCCCTTTCCCATCCCACATTTTTTTCATCTGTGATGTACAACTAGTGTGATATTTGAATTTGATATTGATGTAATAATTCATAACTGTACCATAAATGACTGACTTTGAAACCTGCATTTTAAATGTAGAATATTTTCTATGTTTATTCAGTTATTGCATAATCCAAAGGCACACAAAACATAGCTAATTATATTACATGTAGTATATTTGCCTGTCAACCCATACACATGTGTAAGATATTGCATGTGCTTGGCTTCATTTAAGTCTTCTCCTCAACATCAAATTATTTGAAATAATATAAAACCAAACAAAAAAATAAAGAAAAAAGATTTACACTGTAAAACCATACAGTCAGCTATTTAGTTACTTTTATTTACTATTTTCAGAAGGAAAATTAAAATACAAACAGTTAAGGAGCATTATTGTACACATGCCTTAAAATTGAAACAAAATGCAACTTTCTGCAAACACTGAAACAGATTCCAACTTACCTTAATTGAGGTCAATAGTACATGTATATTGATATCAACATGGAGCCCAGACATGGAAGTTTTTTCTTCTGAAATGGTCTTGAATTGAATCTGGTTCTGTGTAAAACTGATCCTCTCTTTCAGACTTCGTGTAGTAGTTAAATAGTCACCATAGCACATTTCATCTTATATTCATTTATAGACCTCCCAATTCATTCTGAAGCTCAAACTGTATCACAGCAAACAATTTCTATCAGGTGTCCCATACACTATCTATGTAAATTCTACCACTGGTTAAGATGTGCGCTTCTAGGCCATCTGTGGTTTAGCATGCATTCCCACTGGCTGTTATCAAGATTTTTAAGTGTATCTCTGATTGATTAGTTTTGAACATATTTTATTGTATATTAAAGTCACAAAGGGATCAGGCACAAGTTTATGTGTATCTCTATTAGAGATCATCACACCACAAGTCATAAGTAGAAATTTGTGATAAAATTCCCCCTCCTCCCCCGAGTAATGTTGAAGTCTGAATTAAAAAGACGGAAATCAAGTAATAAATCAAAATGTCCAAACACTCAACTGAGATTTACATGTGATTCTTGGAATGTTCTTGACCAAGTGAAGACTGTGAATACCTCTTATTATTTTGATTTACAATAAAGAAATCTTACATAATACATCCTCAATATTTCAGATTAACTTGCAGTACGTGGATAACTCTCATGGAGTATACAGGATTTGATGTAGGAATGCCAATGGAAGATGCCTTTAGTTTGGTTCTTGACTACAGAGAGTTGTGGAAAGGAATTAGCAAAGCTAAAGGTACAAAAGTTCAGATTTTGAAAGATCACCAAGTTTATAAAGATGTGCAAAAGGTTATCTGCAAATTTGCAAGAACAATACAGGATCAAAGTATAAAAATCAAATTTTTCAAAAAATTAGATCCCAAATTTGATGCCTGTGAAGATCTCCTCCAGATGGCAGGGCAAAATTCAAAGGGTCTCAAGAAATCTTGGGATGATCTTAAGAAATCTCTCTATGACACTTTAAGCAGTCTTGACAGAGTTTTGAAGGTTATAAGCAATGTGAAAGAGAATATCCAGATGACAGATGAAATAGAAGAAGCAATAGAGTGCTTTCATCAGGTGCTCATTGAGAGGAAACAAGAACTTTTGTCAGATTCTTTAGACTTCAGAGAAATGCATAGATCCTTCAAAGGAAACCTGCCTTTTTTAGATGAGGTTGTTAAGTCCTGCTGCTTTTTGGGAACGACATCAACATCAAAGGTATTTTGGAATATATTTAATATGAACCAGGGAAACTTTGAATTTGATAATCCCGCACAGATATCTGACGAAGAATTCTTGGGATTGTCACTTCTTTTTGAAGATGCTTATGTTGATGAACAGTGTGATGTAAAACCAAAGTGTGATTTGACTTTAACAGTGTTGGACCACCTTTCTAATAAAGGACAGCATGATTACAAGACCTTTTGGGAACCATTACTTGGTGGAAGCGATGTAGGATTGCCTGAAGTAATTGAAGTTTTTAAGGGAGCAGATTTAACACAGGAAGTTGAACTAGCTACTCAACATTTCAAACAACGAGTTCATGACAAAGTGCTGACTGCATTAAGGTTTTATTTTGAATTTGAACTGCATTCTGAAAGTGTAACTGTAATGAAACAAACTCTGGAAGCCTTCAAAATAGATTACACTGCTGATGAAATATTCATTAATGCTGTTGAGACTTTTGAGAAGTTACAAAACAATGAATTTGCAGATTTGACTTTACTTCAAGTCGGTGATCATCTAGCATCTGTAAGCAGAGTTCTGGAAATGACTACACCTGCTGTGAAATCCATCCTTTTAGAAGTAGTCAGATCATCATCACTGATTGAGTTTTTGAAGGAGGTTATGGATGAGGACATAAGGAACCTGATAGACGCTGTAGAAGAGCATTCTGAGCAGTATGTACGTGAATCAACTGTCTCGGATCTGATTGACATCAAACGTTTCTTTCAGCCTATGCTAAAGCAACAATTTGATGCAAATGTTCAAGAATTTTTTAACACCATGAAGAAAACATCTGAGTCACTTGGTTTTGACCGTGTACCAGAAAAAATACACGAATGCATGAGCAATCTGCACAGTTTGAAAGCTCTGTACAAGAATGTTGCCAATAGAGGTGAAAGAACTAGAGAAATAATAGAGACAATCATCAAGCAAGGGAAGTTTTCCTTTAAACTGGCAGGATCTAACTGTGAAGTTAGTGTACACTATAAACAGGACAAAAAGGCACAATATCATAAAGAAACATTTTTGAACGATTTGAGGAGTAGGGCTTTGTTAATTGTAAATACAGAGGAGAAAAAGGGAACAAAACATATGGGGAAAGACAATCTTCAGCTGTTTGTAGAACTAGTTGATCTGGCCATGGACATATCTTGCATTTGTTTGAACCTTAAGAGAAGTGGACACTTTTTATTTGCCAAATATGAGCAGAGAATCAAAGGCAATGAAACAGATTTAATGGAGCTTCGCAACAAACTACAAGAAGAGTACAATGCATGGTGCAATAATCTTGAAGTTGTAAGAAAAAAGCATTACCTTATGAACTTCATTTCTTCTGACCAGTTACAACTTCTATCTGAATTTTTTAATTCAGGAGTTAAAAAAACAGAGACACCTGCAGTTTTGAAGTTCATACATCCAAGAGCTAGTGACTGGGATAGCAGTCCTACATTTAAGTCAAATGACCTTGATGCTGTAGATACACTGAAGAAGTTGGAAAGTATGGGGGAAAGCTTAAATGCTATCTTTGAAGATTTTAAACCTGCTGAAAGAAGATTTAAATTTGAAAAAGTCAGTGAAAGAGTTACTGATACTGTTCAGCCAGGGAGGCTTTTCATTGCTGCTCTAGACGAAAATAGCACTCTTGTTATTCGTACTCTCCTGGCTCTATATTTGAATACTACTGGAAAGGTTCCTGAGCCACATCAAGTACTGTTTTGCAGTAAAGATACAAAATCAGATGAGTTTGTTTTGCTACTACAGAGATGTATTAAGAGTAACAGTGTGGAACTTTATTGCATTGTCAATGTTGAGTTACTTTCTTCAGATCTTCAATTTCATCTTGTGGAAGAACTTCAACGATTACCACATTCCTCTAAATTTTTGTTAGCAGTTATTTGTAGAGGAAATGTTCACCACAACTTTCTAGAGCAATTCACAGAGAAAATAGTCCATGCTAGACCTCTAACAGATGTTCAAATGAAAAACTGCTTCAAAACTCAATGGCCCAGAGTTGTAACAGTTACCTCGGATGTACCTAGTCTTGGGAAGACGGAAATGATACGCAAAATTGCAGCTAACATAGATAAGAGTCCGATCACTATCCATATTAGTGGTTCAGTATCCAAGAAGAAAATTGTGGAGCAGTTAGTTGGTCTTGGGGTAAAAGAATATCATCTTCTCCATATCGACATAGGTTCAGTTAGTGACCCATTTAGTTTGGACACATTCCTCTTTGAGTTGATTATTTTACAGTATGTGGCTTCAGGGACTACATCTTTTGTTCTTTGCACAGAGGACATTTGTATTGAGATTGCAAACTCGGTCAATCATAATCTGAGTAATTCTCTACCAACAACAACTTGTTTCCAGCGAAAGAATCTAAAATGGGAAAATTATGACAACATGAAAGTGAGTCAAGAAATAAGTAGCCCAATACAAGTTGTCTCTCATTTTCTGCATACCTTTGACATGGGGAAAATTGACCAAACTGACCTGTATTTTAGTGGTAACAAGACATTGCAGCCCCTTCCAGTTGCAACTTGTAGGAGTCTTCTAAGACAGTATTTCTCGGCCAGTGGAGATATGTCTTTTGCAGTTGTAAATACATTTATCAATGTACTTGCGGACCAATTAAAGAAACTCTCAACAAGTATTTTTTTCCGAACATCACATTTACAGCAAAAGTCTGCAAAAAGTGAGCTTGTCAGAGCATTGATTGATATGTCAAATGATTTTTCCTCCAGATCAATAAACTCCTGTAGGTCCATGCAGGCATCAACATTATTTCATGACAATGAAAAAACAAACCTTCCATCTAGTACAGGATCCAGTTCTAGTGCAGAGATACTGGCCAAACGTGTTGAAGGAATGATTCGATGGGAAGATAGTAACCATCTTATGATTTTATTTCATCAAGATTTGCAGACAGTTTCTGCTTTATTCAGAAATGTAGCAAATGTACCAAAGCATATCAAGGAACTCTTTGAAAGTCAGCTTGGAAGAGAGTTGCAAGATTTTCAAAGGAAAACACAACGGGAGCTCCAAATTATCCTACAGAAACTTGCTCGTCCAAGTTTAGAAAGCATCCCGGAGAAAAAATTACATGAAATGTCTAAAAGCTATGCTCTTACAGCAGACAATCTTTTGAAAATGGTTCTCATAAGTTTACGCATGAAAGGTCATGTGCCAATCATCATCATGGGAGAAACTGGTTGTGGTAAAACATCATTAGTGAGGTACCTAGCCAACATATGTGAAATACGTTTTGAGGTTCTAAGCATACATGCAGGGATAACAGAGGATTTCCTTGTATCAAGGGTCAAATCTTGTGATAAAATTGCAAAAGAATCTTACAAAAGACCAGTTTGGCTCTTCCTGGATGAAATTAACACTTGTGATCATCTTGGGCTCATATCTGACATCATATGTCACCATAGATGTTATGGTACAACACTGGCTCCAAACTTGACTCTTATTGCAGCATGTAATCCCTACAGACTAAGGAGTGTTGAGTCCATACATACGGCTGGACTACAAGGCAAAATAAAAACTGATGAATTATCAAGGCTGGTATATAGGGTTCATCCATTACCTGAGACCATGGTGGACTATGTTTGGGACTACGGAAGTCTGAATGCACTTGATGAAGATGTTTATATCAAAAGAATGGTACACAGTGTTTTTAGTGCAGAGAGCTACACACAATTACTTGCTGAGCTCCTGACAACATCACAGAAGTATGTACGAGATGTTGAAGGCAATGATTGCAGTGTCAGCTTAAGAGATGTGGAGAGATGCAAGAAATTGGTGTGTTGGTTTAGAGAAGTTCTTGGATGGAAGGAAAAACTTAAACCTGGAATGGAGTACAGATTGATTTATACCGATGTAAATTTGAGAGCAGTAGTTTTATCACTTGCCATTTGCTACCATAGCCGTTTCACAGAAAACAGTATTAGGAAAGTATACAGGCAGAAAATAGCAAAGGTAATTAAAGACAGCAGTTGCATCACAGCTTACCCATCTGAGGAAGATATTGCAGATATCATAATGTCAGAAGAGAATGATATCCTTGATAGAATGGATTTGCCAGAGGGCACTGCAAAGAATACAGCATTGCGTGAAAATGTGTTTGTAACTCTTGTGTGCATTTTGAACAGGATTCCAGTTTTTGTCGTTGGAAAACCGGGCTGCAGCAAATCATTGTCAATGCAACTCATCAGAAGCAACCTGCGAGGTAAAGATTCTAGAGACAGTTTCTTCAAGAAGTTACCTCAATTATACTGTGTCTCGTTTCAAGGGTCAGAATCTTCAACATCTGATGGTATCAACAAGGTGTTTGACAAAGCTTTGAAATATCAAGAGTATAACAATGCTACTGATGTCTTGTCAGTGGTGATTTTAGATGAAATAGGATTGGCAGAAATTTCCAGATTTAATCCACTTAAAGTTCTTCACAGTCTTTTAGAACCTCCAGGTAAGGCTGGACCAGATGTTGCTGTAGTTGGCATTTCAAATTGGGCTCTTGATGCAGCAAAAATGAATCGTGCTATACATTTGTCACGACCAGAAATGGACCTGGAAGATTTGCATGAAACAGCAATTTCTATTAGCACCTCCATAATGAGTCCAAAACCAAAGCAGGATGATACATACTTGTTTCTGAAAAAAACAACTCAAGTTGAACCACCTAATAAGGCAAAGGACATCCTTAAAAGAGTTGCAAGGGCATATCATGAATACAGTTCTAACCAAAAATTCCGGAATTTTCATGGATTGAGAGACTTCTATTCCCTTACTAAGCATATCAGCAAAGGTTTCTTGGAACCTAACGCACAGGAACGGCAAAACGAAATAATACATCATGGACTTCTCCGTAATCTTGGAGGACTCCCTACTGAAACAGATTCTATAGTTGAAGTCTTCTGTAAACACTTAGACATTCAAATTAAACAGGACATTGCTGTTTTGGAATTGATCAAAGAAAATATTCTGGACAAGACTGCTCGACATCTAATGCTGATCACTTGTGGAGATGCTGTCATCAGTGTATTAGAAGATATGTTAGAAGACATGGGAAGAGAACATGTTGTTATATTTGGAAGCCATTTTGAGGAAGATCTTACTGATGACTACAACTACCGTATACTTAGCAGAATTATTTTGTGTATGGAACAAGGGCTTGTTCTAATTCTAAAGGATTTGGAAAACATATATGGAAGTCTGTATGATATGCTCAATCAAAACTATACCACTGTTGGAAACAAAAGAAACTGTAGAATTGCACTCGGGCCATACAGTAACCCCATGTGTCATGTCCATGAGGACTTCAAGTGTGTTGTCCTTGTTGAAGAATCAAAGCTGGATTATTCAGACCCACCTTTCCTAAATAGGTTTGAAAAGCAACAGTTCAGATTTTCTGACTTGATGGGTGAACCATCTCTTCAGTTTGTTGATAGATTGAAAGAGATCATTGACGAGTTTTGGACTTTGCCTGAGCTTCAGTTTGGACCAACAGATGCATTTCCAATATTCAATGATGATGTGCTGTATTCTCTTGTCTTGTCAAAGAAAAAACATGTAGAGGATACAAAACATTTGTTAACTGAATGCAAGAAGGCGCTACTATGGATCAGTAAGCCAGAGGCTATAGTTAGAATGAAGAAAAGAAAAGTATCTCCAGCTAACTCAGAGAACATAAAATCTTTAACAAAGTCATACATGGAGCTGCCCCTACACAAAGGCATTGAGGGATTTCTTAATGAAATGGAGGTTGACAAAAAGCTACATTGTGAAGCAATTACTGAACAAACTAGTGAAGACTCAGATCTTAAAAAGGAAGATAATCTAAGTGAGAGAATGATTCCCAGATTAGAGGAAGTCAAAGAAAAAACATCACAGCCATTGTTCTTTGTATTTACATACAGTAACATCCATGTCAATATGCATTCTTGCTGTGGTGGAAGAATGCTGCAGGCTGAAAAATTAGGAGCATTTAAATCTGAAAAACGGTTTAGTTCAAAAGTGAAACTGTTTTTTCAGTCTGAGAAAGATTTACTTACTGTACAATGCAGTGATTTAGAGGACTCCACACATATTCTTCTTGCCAAAACAGTAATTGAAAACCACAGACATCAGGCACTAAAAGAAAATCCTGCAGTGGCTAACAAATGTATATGCATCATTGTCCACATAGATAGAGATGAATCAGAGGAAAGACCCAGACCACAAATTAACTTTTTGTCAGGATGGAAGTTAGTTATGCTAGACTCTATTGAGAAACCAAAGGATCATTTACCAAGTATTGTCAATTACTCTGTCAGTACAGTCTTACAAGATAGGCGTCCACTTTGTGAATACTTGAAGGATCACTTGTTTTGGGCCTTCTCTAGAATGAAGTATTCTGGATTGGGTCACTCCGTTGAAAGAATGATGGCAATACTGCAAACTTTACAGACATCTTATGAGGTTTTAAGTTGTCTTGAAAATTTGATATTTTCTTGGATTGATGAATCGACTAGTGTTGATTATTCACACACATGGCAGGTGGAGATAGCTTGTGATAAGTATGTCTTGTCCACTTCATCATGTTATATAACAGCACTAGAAAATCACCTACTCAACACCATAAAGAAACCATTAGCAATTGTTCTGTTTGGGCTAGAGGCTGCAAGTTCAATACACCAACCTTTTGTGATGGATGCATTTTCTGCTGAACGTATGACTGCATGGAAAAGTCTTTTAGAATCAGGAACGTTTATAGACATGAGAGAAATACCTGAACCTTCAGGACCAGAGTGCTACAATTGCACCACCCCAGCATTGGAGCTAAATATGCCTTTCAGTTATGTTGTACACCAAGAGGTAGAACGATTCCATGATGATTTTGTCGATACAGTTAAGAGAGTGAAGATAGCGTGTGACATGGAGGAAGAAGAGCTTCCAAAGGAAGTGTTCCTTGATTTGACATCAAAGTACCAAGATGTGATTTTACAAGGAATCCCTGACATCCAGAGTATTCAATATGAAGGGCATATGGAGGATTACACAAATGACTTTTGCAACATCATATCAGTTTCTTTAGGTGGAAGGTTGGAACAAAAAGAAAAGGCAAAATTAATCCACATGATCATGGCATTGTTTATTGATGTGGATGCCTTGAATTTGTGCGAGTTGGTTACAAAGATTCATGCTGCTTACTGGACATACTTTCCCATTTACCTGTCCATTGTACAGATAGTTACTGTTCTGAAATTCATTACTGATATACCCATAGATCAAGTATTAAAGGAAGCCTTTTTGATTGATGAAATCACCAGTGCAGAGTTACTCCAAGAGGATGAAAGCATGGATAAAGCAGATACCTCTGTACTTTCAGAACAAAAACAGTTGCAACTAGTAGAATACCTCTGTAGAAAGCTTATCCCATCAGAGGATATGATGAAAAGAATGAAATCCATCAGAAGCTGGCAGGAACTTGCATGCAAACTTCTTCCATTGATAGGGAATGTTTCCTCAGAGCCAGAGATTGTTCATGCCCTAAAATTTTGCAATGATTTGGCATCAGTACTCTATGTTCCTTATGATCTTAGTTCAACAGAATTTAGTAAAATTGGACACTGCATACTGGAAAATGCTGGACATGTTCAGTCAGAAGAAGTATTCCAAATATTTGTCACCATCATGAGGGAATTGAAGGAAAACGGGCTTCCAGTGAAAATATTGCAAAAGGCAATATGCATGTACATTTACCGGTGTTTTGCTGCAGACCTGAATGCTGATCATATATATACACTGATTCTGAAAGAAATTGCTCTTGAGAGAACTGTTGACCCTGAACTTGAATATTTTGGACCTATTTTAAGGAATGCTGTATCCATGGAACAAAGTACAGATCAAGATTTATTCAAAAATCTTTTACTCATGGATATTTCCTGTCTTGAAAGTATATTGCTGTCAGAGTTGAATGAGTGCATATTGCAAAAGGTATCTGACGGCAATCTGGATTCTACTGTGGCAGCATTGTTAGTTTGTGTGTTGGAGCAACATATCTACCAGGATACAATCACAGTTGAAGATATTAACTCTGTATCATCAGCCTCTGATGAATTGATTCATATTGCATCTCAGTCATGCAAAGTGTTGAAATCTGAATCTTGTTCTTTGAAGCATGTGGCAGCAATAGCATTCCTCCGAAGATTTTTGTCTTGTACTGTAGAAGTATTGGAATCTAGCATGTATGATACAGTGCAACATTCCATACTTATGAATAATCTGAATGGAATATTTGAACAGGAAGTTAGTGATTCAGAAGTGAATGCTCATAGATCTCAAAGCCTACTGCTGTACTTCTTGAGAATTATTTGTCACCACTGTGGTTTGCATCAGTTACCCAAGATCACTAAATATCTGGCTTCATCCTTGCCAGTTTTGAAGGACATTGAGTGGGACATTGAGAAAAGGAAGTGTTCTGTCTTGATTCATCCTCTTCACTGTTACATTCCAGATTATAAGAAATGTACTGATGCTCTGATGTTACTGACGTTAGAAAACAAAGATATGATGATGAAAGAGATGATAAATTCAGCAAAGTCTGATGTCACAGCATTGATGTCATTTCTTGGACTTTTGGCTCAAAAATTCTATCTCAAAAGCATAGTTGAAGAGATGAATGATGGTGAAAAGGTCATGGCATCCCGTATCAGCAATTTAGTAGATGAAATCAAGCTGCCTGACATTCAAAGTACAATAGTTCACCACCTAACTAGGAGAACAGATTTAAGACATCCAATATTTCATGTAACTTCAGAATCCAAACTGCCAGAACCACATATTGTTTCAGTTTTACTACATATATTGTGCTGTATAACCACCTATGGTACCAGAGGCAACATATTTTATGATTGCACAACAGAGCCACAGCTTGCAAAGACAAGATACTTACCAGGATTTGCCAAAAGCCCACAAACACTTTATTCCAAGTATACGCCATTGACATGCATCTGTGGAATAAGATTTATATCAGAATCTGGACTCTGTCCACAGTGTTCTGTTGAACATGATATGGGTGATAATGTGGAAAAATGTGATGAACATGTCCAACCTGAGCCAGGCTATCCAGCCTCGGAAGAAAAGTTATTGGATGAGCAAAGGTGCTCATTCGATGATGTGTCCTTTACCTTACAAGTCTTCTTGAAGTGGATGATACATGGATGTTTTATGTGCTCTGTAGGTGTTGATTTGAGTTCAAAAGGATCTGTTTCATCTTTAATGCAATGTGACAATATAGAGATAGCTCTGCAGGATAAACTTACTAGAGACTGGGAAAAACTTAGAAAATTATTGCAAATGAACAATGATGATATGTGTTCCTTTTTCCACTTCGTCATATGGAAGATGAGATCTTTTTTTACCTTAGGATCACAATTGCATCAGTGCAAGACAGATTTTGACAGAAAAGAACTCGAACAAAGTATGCAGAATACTTTCATGGCAATTGTGGAAAACAGATTTGCAGAATTGAGAGATTTTAGAAAAAATCACTATGAACAACAGGGGATAGACTTGAAAAGTGTTGAATGTCAGGTGCAAGAGCTCACAATAGTAGACGATCAAAGTATCATGAATCTAAGCTTACCAAAATTGTTCAGAGTTTGTGACATACCAACTGAAGAGAACCTCTTTAACATGCTGTCTTTCAGCAAGACTGAGTATCCAGTTTTGCATCTGGCAATGACGTCAAATAGTTTAGTTCTTCCACAATATATCCTTCCTATCCTTAGGTGGCACATGTCAGCTGTAGCAATTGGAAGTTACAAGATTAGGAAGGTGGATTGTAAAGATATGAACATTGGGAAATTCCTCACTCTTGAGCGTGACAAAAATAGGAAGTACTTGCTGAAGCAAAGATTTGAAGATTTCAAACAAGCCTGGAATAAGCTGATCACAGAACATCAAGAGGTACTTGAAATGGCTTTGCAAATGCAAATACCACAATCAATGATAGGTTCTGGAAGCAGAGTCATTGATTGTATAATTTTTGATGATGCCTCTTTAATCTACAAAGTTATCCTTGGCCTGGTAATGATTCAGAATTCATTTGTAGACAAATTCATACAGATAGCATTTCAAATGAAGTGCAGAAGTATCAACTTTCTCACAGATGGCAATGAAGGTGCAAGTGTAAGTGGAACCACACTGGAGAACTTGTCTAAGTCTGACATCATAGACTTTACGTGGGATGATGACTGGCTAAAATATTCTCAATGCAGAACTGTGCTAGGAGAAGGAAAACAAATCAGTTTTGATTTAGATAAAATAGAAATGGAGGTAGCACATGAACTTGTGTTTGGTAAAAAGCATATCTTTGTTCCCAAATCAGTATCCAGGATAGTTTTCATTGACGAGCTGTTCCAAAACAGCATTCAACTTTTGAAAGACCTTAGATCATCGTTTGAACAAGAACAATTACCAATGGAAATTTCGAGAGGAATTGAGAGAAAAAAAGAGTCTAATTACACTGAAATTCCAGAATTGCTAACACTGCTGGGAATGGTTATGCCATTACTTAAAAAAACAGGAACTGATCAACCAAACATGTCACTTGTGGACTATCTTGAAAGTTGGGATAATGTTTTGCCAAAAGCAGCTTACAAAAACATCCTTCCAGAACCAGAGCATTGTCTGAAACTCAATCATATTCTCAGTTTGTATCAGTTACTTGAGGAAATCATGGGAGAGAAAAGGATGGAGTCACTTGAAAAATGCTACAGAACTGAGCTTCCAAATGATGCTAAACACTTGCTTGAATATGTTGGTAAATCCAAGGAAAAACACCTAGAGAAATTCCAGAAAGCTTTGAAAGTTTTCATTCACCGGTGTTTGTCAAAAGCTGGGAATGATGTGAGAAGCGATCAACCACTGATGGATTATATGAGTGATCCTGATTTTTGGCCATTTGAGACACTGCAGAATGGTGATGTGATTGTTGCAAAGGTCAATGTACCACTGAGCGAAATTTTGTCTCCAAATCTGCTAGTTGAACATCTCTATGAAGTTACATCATTTATTCAGAACTTCCTTGAGGTAAGTTTTACTCCTTATTTTGGGGGGATTCTTGCATTCAAATTAAGTCAACTAGTAACAGAATATTAATCTCCCATCATTTGCAGATTTAGTTCGTGTTTTCATGAGACAAGATTACCATGTCAACCCCTAGGGTGTTGACAAGCTACACGTGCTATTATGGAAGTGAAATATCACTACGTCCATAGCATCACAATCATTTGCTTCAAACGTAAATAATACTATAACTATTTAATACAACCATGAAAAAACATATCAGAGTTGATGACACTTTCAATCTAAATTTATCTATTAATTAAAATTGAATTTATTTATCAAACACCGTTTTGATGGACTATTTTTATGTGTTAGAATAAAAGAATGAGAAATAGGTCATCGGTGAGGCTCACTTGCATGTCTAGAGTAGATTGTATTCTTGCACCATTCAACTCTTGTACTCATGTTTTTGTTTTACAGACGGTTAGGTTGTACATTAAATGATGGGAGAAAAATAGTCATCCCATCCCTTGAGGGTATGACAGAGGAATTTCATTCCTCCGGGTAAAAGTCTTGAAATTCAAGAATCTTACCCTCAGACAGATTCCGCAGCCATACCCTCAAGGAAACTGAAATTATGTTTCCATATACCCTACTCAATTAATGATAACAAGTCCACTTAAAACATTGCTACTTATAGAAAGTAGTAAATGATGGATATGACATCTGGTTATCCAGTCTGATGGATGAAATTCTGATTTGAGACCAATTTTTACCATTCAAAATAATGGATATGACATCGTCATTGTACGGGATTTACCAAACTTGAGTTCTGCTAGGGGCCTCCGTGGCCAAGTGGTTAGCGTGTTTGACTTCCAGCCAAGAGGCCAGGGGTTCGATACCCGCGTCAGCGCCACTCCGCGGTTGGCTGTCCCTGTCTTTCAGATGAGACAGTAAAAAACCGAGGTCCTGTGTCACAGTAGGTGTTGGCACGTTAAAGAACCCTCCCTGCTCTACGGCCATAGATGCCGAGCACAGGCAAAATTTGTCGCCCTTCACCGGCACATGGTGACGTCTCCATATGAGTGAAATATTCTTGAGTGGGACGTTAAACAACAACAACAAAAATAACAACTGAGTTCTGCTATCGGACAAAAGCGATAGGTATTGCTAGTAATCAGAAGATGCTGAATCTTCCCATGCACCTAATCTCAATCCCTTTGTGGTGTTCATATCGCTCATATTTAGATTTCAAAAATTATACAATCAATGACTGCTTCCAGAACCTATCATTGATTGTGGTATATTTAGATATATTTTCATTCTCTTTGATTTTCTTTCTTTCATATGTCCTTTTGTTAGGAGAATTTTTGACTAATGATCATACATGGCCTTGTCCTTCCTTCTTATTAGATAGTTCTTTTATCAGTCCCTTTGCATTAATTTTGACCGTATCTCTGCCTCAGGTCTGTATTTCACCTATCTTGCATTATATGATAAGAAACAACAGCTGTACATGACTAATACATCTAAGTTAGATATTTGTCACATCAATTTGTTTTGTGTAAGCAGATTGTTGGTGACTATGTATATAATCTTAAAGGGAAAGTTTGTATATGTAAAAGTGTTTCCCCTTATGCATCTTTTCCAGTGCATAAATGCCAAAAAATTGTCAATATAGCAATGGAGGTCTGTGATGGATAAAACATTTATTTTTTAAGTCTGATTCTAATACGCCAAATGTATGCTATTATAACATTAAATTGATCCTAAGAGCCAGATCATGTCAAGTTGACAGGGCTGATCATCAGATCAAATGAGACACAAGTTTTATCTGATGATCCAGCTCCATGAACCAGACATGATCCAGTTAGCTGATGACAAAATATAGTTTGACATTGAATATGGGATCAAAAGGTCAATTATAGATGGCATTGTTGCTTCATATAGACATCCTTGAATTAAGTTTCAAATGCCAGATATAAATGAAAGTGCCAGTTTTAGTTGCCATAAAAAAGGTAGATGGTGGCAGGGGATGCATTTTTCATTTTAACAACACTGACTGGTTTGGGGGCAGGTTCTGATAGGAAATGCAGATATCCACAATATTTTTTTGAAATGCTATTTCATTCTGAATAAATTTTATTTATTTTCGTTTTTAAAGCAGAATTTACTTGTTCTTGTTCATAGGATCTTAGGATGAAAGATCAAAGAATTTCATCAGTGGTGGCAACATTTCAATCCAGCAAACAAGTTCATGATCCAAAATCTAAGAGGAAAGCGAAAATTGCCCGTAAAGGTTTTGGAAAAACCTGACTGCCTTGTTTCCAGTGTTACAGTGGTACGGAATTTTAGAATTCAAATGATGGTGAAATATACCCTATTTGTGTTTGCAACTCTTACTCTTGAGAGTTTTACCAATATGCACAGTGTTACATGAAGTGTGTTATGTTCTATTGTAAATATTTGGTGGCAGTCATATATGCATAAATACATAACTGGCAAAATGTTGAATTCATGACTTGCATAGAGAACTGTCCTCTCAAAGCATGTAAATAATCAGAGTGCAATGATATATACACTTTGAAAAGGTTTTCTAAATGAAGTCTTTTAGATATGGTTACATATTAGTATATCGTAGGACAAAAAATGAGTTGTATTTACATGTACTTACAATACTGATTGTACTAATTGCAGTTTGTTTTCAGAATACCCTTGCTATGTGATTGTATATTATATTCTGCTTATTTTCAATATTTGATTGTGTAATGCAAACTCTGGAACTCCGAAAGGTTCATCATTGTATTATGATTGGCTATACCATGAAAACAACCTTGAAGGTAGTCAAAAGCCTTTCAAAACTAGTATGCATTTGTTTCTAAATTACCTAGCTAGAGGTCTTGTAGTTTTTATCGTGACTGCATGATTTCAATTAAGAGGTTGCAGAAAAGAGGATTGAAAAAATGTAAGAATTTTGCATGCAACAATTTCTTTGATATTTAAATCATTTTCATCATTGGAGAGCACTCATTCATTAAACGTCTTTTTTGTGCATTATTTTATATTTAGAATTTGTCTATTGGATATTAGATAATTGTTTCATTGCACATATTCTATAACTTGTGGTTATGTAAATAGTCTTCTGAGAATAGATATAATACCATAAGTTCAAACTGGGTTTATTTCATGTAGAATTTAGTTTTGCAATGGTACGTTTGCACCTTGAGGAAGTTCATTTTTTTAAATATTTAATTAGTATGGATGTTATTTGTACAATAGTAAACTAAATGATTATAAGTATGATAAGAAAGCACAATCTAGCCTGTGTTAAGAGACTGCAAGATGCAAAAGTGATCACATATGACAGGTGGTCTCTTAATTCAGGTTATGTATAGGGAAGAACATAACAGTCAGATGCACAAATGTTAAGGCAACATAGAGCAGTAAGTAGCTAAGGCAGATTAGTTTGTAGATGGCTTTTGTATAGAACAATACTTCAAATGAGGTGATTCGAACTCTAACCCTCGCATACATGTACATGTAGATAATAAAATGGGGTAGAAGTGAGCATTAAGTTCTTTTTGTAGTTGTACATGTACCCTTTTAGCCATTGAGATTTGTTGTAGTGTTATTGAGGCTGACATTGTTGTGAGGCAAAACAACATTTCCCTCATTTTTACATGTTGTGTAAATAAAGTACCATTTTATGTCGAATAAACTTTTTTTCAGTAAAGTTATTGTGTGCAACAGACTTAAAGTCTTGTAAATTTTCACAATTCGTGTTATCTGCTCAATGAAATCGAAATTGTTTCAATTCAGAATAGATCACATCTTATAAGTGACACCACTGTCACTGACATTGGACCTTAGTCTTGGAAATAGAAAGTTCAAGACCATGGGAGGGTGGGGGTCACATAAGAAACCAATGGGTTTGTTTGTAGTTGTATAAGTAAATTATCATATTGATTACCTTATGCACTGACAATCTTGAATGTATGGCAGTTTTATTTTGTTGTACAGATTTGAAGACAAACATTGTGATTACCCATTATTATTCTATTTTTTTAGATATGAGCTTCACAATTTACCTAAACATACTTTTGTACAGACTTGAAAAAAATAATTTCTTAGTATTTATTGTATATGCATGCAGAAAGACATTCCAAGTCTTGTAAAGTTCTGAATGATTGACAAATATATTTCGTTGTGCAGTTAGACAGACAGTGTAGTGAACTTGACTCATATTCTTATTGTTAAATCTTGTAGTTGTACATATATTTTATCATAATGAATGTTTTTTGTACATATATTTTTCTAAATGAAACCATTGTTATTGAATTTTTGGACTTCAGTCTTTGAAATGCACGTTCATAGACAGCACAGGAGGAGAGGGGTTACAGTAACGACAATTTGGTTTGGTTAATACATGTAGTGGTACATATATTTCATCATATTGGTAGTTTTTGTACATATATTTATGACTTTTTTTGCAATTAAATTTGTCGTGTAGTTTTTGAGCAGACATTGTAGTGAAGCAAAATCATAATTTGATATCAACATGATAATATATATCAATGAACCTTTAATGTTGAATAAGAATTTTTTATTTCACTGTTGTATTGTTTGTGTAGACAGATCATACAAATACTGACAGCTTCACAATACGTGTTTATCTACAGGGTGAAAATCAATCTCTCTGCCAGAATACATCTCATCATGTAAGTAACACCATTGTCACTGACCTTGGACCAGGGTCTTAGAAATAAAGAGTCCAAGACTATACATTAGAAACCATTGGATTTGTTTGTAGTTGTATATTTGTAATTCATCATATTGATTACCTTAGGTACTGACAATCTTGAATGTATGGTGGTTTTACTTTGTTGTACAGATTAGAAAGCAAACATTGTATATAGGTTATTATTCTATTTTTGTAGATATAGGAGCTTTGCAAATTGTTCAAAATTTTGTTCTTAGTAGTTATTGTCTGTTCATGCTCAGACTTTTCAAGTCATGTAAAGTTCAAAGTTTTTCTTATTAACTGGATTATCATTGGTCTCACTTGCAAAGTAGATTAAAGCATATATGTGACATTACCAATGACCTTTGACCTGAGTCATGTAAACACAGCCCAAGACTGAGGAAGGAGGTTACAGTTGTGACCATTTTGACATGTTTATAGGTATTTCATTATAATTAACATTTTGTACAGATAATTCTAAATGTTTTGGCAATTGGCTTTACTGTGAAACTTGTATATAATGACCTCCTTAGGGGCACATGAAAATGTCTTTATAGGAAGTTAGTCTTCATAGAAAGATTGTTTTGTCACACAAATGGTACTATTAAAGGTAGCAAAAAAAACCTTTATGAGAAATAGCAGGCTTTAATTGTACAGGTGGTCATAAAGCAGGTTTTAATGTGTTCTAGAACCATTGCTGTTGAAAAAGAGTTTTTTATTTAGTAATGTTTTGGTATGTGCAGGCATACAACTTACTTTATAAGCTTGCCGCCTCGAAAGTCTGGAGAGTTAATAATGTAACCCAGCAGCGGCATTGTCAGTGGTGTCTGTAGACAAAATGTTAACATAGGCTGTATCTTTGGAACCAAAAATAAGGCATTGATATTTATATATGGATTCCTCTACATGAGAGCTTTCAATAAGGCAATGACCTTTGACCAAGTGACCTTGGACTTTGACCTACTAATAGAAAACTTAACCCTACTGTTTGCGTATGATACTGGCACGCTTTGTCATTTAAAACAACTACACAATACAAGTATATTTTATCTACAAGGCAATAAGTCATCTCCTTGCTGGAGTAGGCCACCGTATGTAAGTGATGCTATTGTCACTGTTAGTCTTATAGATGCAAATTCATAGACTATGAGAGGAGGGCAGGTAGAGTAGTGACCATTTGTTTCTGTATATAGTTGTTCATATATTTCATGATATTGAGTTTGTCGTTAAAAAATTCTGAATAATTGACAAATATTTTTTGCTGTACAGTCAGTCAGACATTTTAGTGATCCATATAGATATATTAATCTCCTTATTGCTAGTTTTGTGTAGTTGCACATATAGACACCTTTTTTCTTAAGTGATGCCATTGTCACTGAGCTTAGACCTGAGTCTTTGAAATGCAAATTCATATCATAAACTATGAGGGGGTGTGGAATGTGTGTGTGTGTGTGTGTGTGTGTGTGTGTGTGTGTCGAGGGGGGGGGGGTGTTGTAAATTGTTGTAAATTCTGAATGATTTGGCTAATATAGCATGTTACAGTTAAGTGACCTTTTATTTCCTTATATAGTTGTACATATATTTTATTTTATTCTAGTAATGTTTGCATACAAAATTTTGAATGATTGGCAAATATATTCTGACTTACAGTTAGGCAGACATTGTAGTAAAGCAGACTCATATTGTTATATATTGTGTTGTTGCACGTAAAGACTTTTTTCTACATGGTGATAATTCATCACCTTGCCAGCATAGGTCACATTATGTAAGTGATGGCATTGTCACTTAGCTTAAACCTAAGTCTTTGAAATGCAAATTTACATACTACAAGGGGGGTGATACAATTAAGTGACCTTTTAATTCTATATATTGTTGTACATATATTTTTAATGTAGATTTTTTTAAAACTCTGAATGATTTGTCAAATATGTTGTGTTGTACAGTTAGGCAGACATTGTAGTTAACTAGACTCAAGTCATTATCCTTACATCTTGTGTAGTTGTACACAGGTACATATATGTTTATCATGTGTAGTTATACATATATTTTATCATAATGAATGTTTTTGTACATACTTCTAGATGACACCATTGTCATTGAAGTTGGACTTCAGTCTTTGAAATGCACTTTCATAGACTATGATAGATAGATAAGGAGAGACGTCTCCATTTGAGGGAAATATTCTTGAGTGGGACGTTAAACAACAATACAATACAGAGGAGGAGAGGGATTCCAGTGGTGAACTTTTCTTAATAGTTGTACATATATTTTTGTCATATGTAGTTGTACATGTATTTTATCATAATGAATGTTTTTGTAAATACTTCTAGATGACACCATTGTTATTGAACTTGGACTTCAGTCTTTGAAATGCACTTTCATAGACTACAACAGAGAAGGAGAGGAGCTATAGTGATAATTTGTTTTTGTAATTATTTCATCACATTGGCAATTTTTGTATATATAATTATGACTATTTTGCAATTATATTTTAATGAGCAGTTTTTGAGGCAGACATTGTAGTGAAGTAATGATTATTATTTGTGTAGACAGATCATACAAATCTTGTAAATACTGTACTTACAGCTTCACAATTTATGTTTATCTACAGGGTGAAAATTAGTCTCCCTGCTGCAAAGCGTAATAGGCCACATTATGTAAGTGTGACAAGTGTCACTGACCTTGGATTGGAGTCTTGGCCAGTAGTCCAAGACTGAAGGAGGGGGGATGTTACAATAGTGACGACTGGATTTTGTTTATAGTTGTACATGTAATTCATCATATTGATTCCCTTCTGTACATATACTCCTAAGTATTTGAGATGAAGATTTACTGATGAAAATTTCTTTCTCTTTTGCTGAAAAAGTTATCTGTGCAGAGAGTTTTTAATTCTTTTGTAAGAGCTAATCACAATTCATATTACATATACTTACAAGATATTGTACATATTTGAAGAGCTTTGTTTCTTAGTACCGTAGTTACTTTGTGTGTAGATAGTCTTTCTAAATGCTACAGATTCTCAAATCATGTAATTGTCTGGCTGATAGTTTCTCCCTTACAATTTGTCATATTATTGTAGTTGACACCATTGTCAATGACCTTAGTCTTAGAAATGAACAGTCCAGTGCTGAAGAAGGGGGCTACAGCAGTGACCATTGGTGTTTGTTTTTATTTGTATATATATGTATGTTGGTCATTGTTAGGAATATTTTTTAAAAATATGATACTGAATGTTTTTGCAATTTGATATTCTCCTAATCTTTAGCTTTTGAAATATGAATTATGGTGTTGGCAGATATACAGGTATATTACACACCTTGTAAATTCTATCATTTTACATATTTTGTTTTATATACTGGATGATAATCCCTACTAGAATGCTACATCATATTAGTGACACTATATTCAATGAGCTTGCACCCGAGTTTTGAAAATACGGTGACTACATCCAGCTGCAGAGGTGTATAACAGTAATGACCATTTGTTTTTTGTTTATAGTTATATATGTACAATGAATATAGATTTCATTACATTGTATATTGATTATGTTTTTGTACAGCATATTCTAAATATTTTTGCAGTTTTATTTTCCAAGCTGTACAGTTATTGATTGAGACAGGCATTGTTATAAAGCAGAATCTTTATTCCTTATTTTTGATTTTATACTGTATGTATATGAATCTTATGTGTAAATGTTGAAAGCAGTTTTTTTTCAGTAGAGAAATGCTGTTTTGAGTAGACAGGTCTTCTATTTCTTGTAAATACTAGTTTAACAATTCATGTTATCTGCTGGGTGAAAATCAATCTTCTCATACATCTATTTCATTATATATACATGTATTGATTGTATTTTTCACAGAACATCTTGAACGTTTCGGTAATTTTACATTGTTGTATAGACAAGTGTAGAATGCCATTACTCAAACTTAAAATATGGCTCAATATTATGGAAATTATTTTCTTTTGTGGAATAATTGCCTGTTGATTTGATACAAAGACAAACATTGTGAAGCAAAATCATGAGCCATAACCAGTACAATATGGTATATTGAAGAAAATTTACTGATGAAAAGTTTTCTGTGCGGACAGGCTTTAATTTCATGATTTGTCTTGTAAATAATTCGTGCAGACTTGTAAAAAAGGGTTTTGCCTTAGTAATCATTGTGTTTTGCAGATAGATTTTTCAAAGTCTTGTAAAGTTTTACAATTCTTGTTATCATCCAGGGTTTAATTAGTCTCTCTCCTAGAATGTCACATCATTTTAATGACACCATAGTTAATATCATTGGAACTGAGTTAAGGAAATACATAGTCCAAGACTTTGAGGGGGATTATTAAATCTACTTTCAACAGTTTCAAGTTAAGGACAATCAGTTAATTGTTCTTGACTTCGATGCATTCTGTTCCTATTCACAGTATAGTGTGTATTATATGAGTCAATGTCTTACCGACCTGACCGAATGAAAATATCTTATTCATAGTTTGTATTGCTTGAAATAAGGCAAATGTAATGTATGGAAATTCGTGTCATTTTTTCTAATCATTAATTCAACATCATTAATTTTACATCTTGAATGTAAGTGCTCTCCGATGATGATTTCAGTTTCATGTATCAGAACTTCTAGCATAATATTTTTTCGTGTTGTATCAAATGATTTTCAATAAATTCACCAAGTGGTTCCCATACATGGCTACTTTGGCCATTGTCACTTATTATCTTATGATTAAAATCACTTGTAAGTCGTAAGTGAATGAAATCTTAATTCAGTATTGATTATTACACAAATTATAACAAATTTTAAAAATACTGTCACAACCTGATTAACATAATTCATGTAAATCAGATTTCATCTCAGCTGGCCAATATAAAAAATAAAATTCAAAATATGATAAATTGAAAAATTACTCACTTATGATTTTGAGTGTTTTGATTGTAAGATTTTTTGTGAAAAAGGTCCCTTGTGTTTGTATACTTGTACTTGTTTTGTTTGATAAATCGGTTATCTTTTCATGTTTGATGTAGATTATTAGTGTGGTGTTAGATTATATGTTATGGTCAAAACCTTTTATCATGATTTTGATTTAAAATAATGACAATATAAAAAAATGTTTTACCCATAAATTGTAACATATCTTATGGGTATTATAACATCTTTCAATGTAAGATGTTTGGGTCAATTATCACACCACAATGACCTGCTTTGTTGATGCATGGTTTATAAAGTTAAAGTAACGAACTAATTTGATGAATACATTAAGATGATTAAGCATGATCGCACTGAGAAAATATTTGTTAAATTGTGTTAATGACAATTCTCTTTTTTTATGTTTATCAGATTTATAACTAACATTAAGTATGATGATACCAAGTTACAGCAATATGAGCTGTCGGGGACACATTTTGTTTTGTAAATGACCAAATAATTTCCAAGACAATTTCTAACAATTAAAGATATCACTCGCCATGACATTATAATAAAATGTCGTAATTTGAGCCCAAAAGTTAAGGTTTTAGTGAGCAAATTATCGTGGACATACCCTAAT
>JACSZP010016763.1:0-11872 GCA_016161895.1 Pinna nobilis | reverse complement strand
GCATTATACGCACACACGTTGTCTATGAGTTCGCTTCGCGAACGGCCTTCGGCCGTTCGAGCTGCGCTCACTATTATTGTTTAGAATTACTATTTGAATCAGAATCGCTTATTTGAACGTTGTTTTTTAATTAATTATTTACAAAATTACATTGATAACTTGTGGAAAAATGCCGTATCCTATTAAAAACGTTACATTAAAAAAAAATTGAGCATATTTAAAAAAAAAGAAATACGTAGATAATAAAAGATATAGCTACATGAGTCGCACAAGCTTTATCCAACTTTATAACGAATATTGCTAAAATATCACCGAGAAGTTTCTTGAAAGCCTATCGTATACGAATTATGCATTAGTAACAGCATTAGGTAAAGTGTACATTCCAACACTTTATATATACACTTTATATATATATACATATATCCCTTGCTGTATCAATTTAATAAAGCGATAAACTAGACACTTACTCAAATATCATATTGAAAAAAGAGTGGACACCTTAAATGTACTTAGCCTTTCTGTATTGTTAAATTTTATACCGGATGAAGTCACCATTTTTATCTTATGTTTGTAATGTAAGCAAAAACACATTAAATTGCGTACAAAAATCATACAACTAATATGTAATGGCGCAAAATATTCTCGAAATAAAAATAAATGTATGCATTAACCAAATATTGTCAATACAACATGATAATTAAGAAAGCGCGTAAATTAAACATACTCCATTTGAGGAGAGCCATTAAACTCCTACGGCCCATTGTCTGTATCAATGGCAGTGTGGATATTTGCATTTTGGCATAGTAAAGAGAATAATCTAAATCACGAAAACATAGTAAAACTGTAGGGATGGTCCACTGTAAACTATAAAATATGAAAATAAACAGATATTTTCCGATTTATTTATTCTAGTAGTCTTAAGTACACACAAAATAGAAAGTTTGACAATCCATTCTATTCGGAGCTTTATGTCCAAACCGGAAATGTAAATCCTCTTCCGCAGGCATCTTTTTTGTGTGTGTATTTTATGTCAGTATCCTTGGCTCTCTTGGCGACAGAATGAACATTAAAGATGTTATGACTTGTAAAATCACTGTGTTGGGAAATAAGGGATTCAAAATCCCAATTAAGTAAATTCGCTTTGAGATAAACTCGAAAAACTAAAAACCTTATACAAAATCTGGAAAATGAAAAGGAAATGTACGCATTTAATTTTAAAGAGGATGCTCATGAATATCTTGTTGAAAAATGACGTGTTCGACTTATGTATAGGCCTCCGGTTGTGTTATGTTGACCTGGCTTCGAGTTTGATTTTTAACGAACGTAATGTTTACCCTTTCATCCCCATGTATCAAAATGGTATGCTCTTTTCTATTGTTTACGACCATCCATTTTGGACTGTGGTGTTGAATGGGTTACTTCAAAAATTAAAATTGATTATCGTCTATATGTTTGTCTTATGCTCGCCACTTCGAAGTAAAAGTTTCAGCTCATAAGTCATGAGTCACACGAGATCTGTAGGCACGTAAGAGATGTCTCACCATTTAGCCTTGCGTCACGCGTTTTTTGCAAATGTAAGTAGAGTTTCGGAGTATGCGTAGACATGATGTAATTTTCAAATTATCAAAAAACATGAATGTCTTTAGTAATCATCAGTCTTCTTCATTGTTAGTTACATTGTTTCGTCCTTTTTGTTAACAACAAATTATTGAGGACATAGGCGACCGAAACTGACTTCTCATAGGATTTTTTGAATTACGTCACCAGTTTTCGCCAGTAGGTGTGATATCGTCACCAGTTTCTTCAATAATGTAATATATCCGTTATTTCCTGTTTTAGTTATGCATAGCAGACGACCCTTCGTAAGTCCATTCATTATGTATTTTTTCTCTTTTCTCAACTTCTCGTCGGCATTTTCATTTGGCAATAGCAAAAATGAACATGATTTGGCATGCATTCAGACAAACAATTTCTTTCAATACGCACTGATACTATTTAATCAGGTCTGCTGGGCACAAAATACCGCCTTCCGACCCCTAATTCTATTTGCAAAATGATGTCACAGCCGGATATGAACAACTGGCGAAAGTAGGAGAATGGGGAAAACTGATGACGGCAAGATTGCCATTAATCACCAATGACAAAGTACAATCGTTGGCATTTCCAAAACAGTGACATATTTTAGAGTGGAAAGCAATGCAGCAGCTAAACAAACAATTAAATAAATGCATGAGTGCTTGCAACATGAAATTAAATATCTGACGGGATTTCAACAGTTAGGGAAAAAAGTGAGAATAAAAGAATTTGACCATGAATATGGTAAATCATGAAACAGAATAAATTGCAAATATTTTGCAAAAGGTAATAAATTAATATTAATGACCGAATGCAAATAAATTGTACTGCAATGAAATTTAGATTCACGTTTTCATTGATTTTGAGTTTAATAAATTGATGAGGTATTTGTTTATTTGACAACTTTTGCATCATAAAGAACCAACAAAACATAGCAAAAATGAGAATTTTATGTAATCGATCAGACGGTGTTGTCGTTACAGCTGTAATAAAAGCAGTTGATTGGTTAGTATCGTATATGATACTTTCGAATAATATCCCCTCTCTAAATAATGGTAAAACAAATATAATAAGTCAGTTTTAATTCTGTTATGCAATTAAAAAAGAAACCCAGATATTAAACATGTGATGTAAAGATTAATTAATTCATCAGCACTGGCCTAAAGCTTTACAAACCATAAGCTTTCATAGCGAGCCGTTCCTCTCTGGTTTCGTGCAGGTTACGCGTCTGAAGATCTAAAAACCTGAGGTTCGATTCCTATAACCCACGGATTAGCTCAGTTGTGTGGTCCCTGGGTTGAGACCGATAAGAGTGAGGTCACAAGTCAAGGTTATACTTTGAACCGTAAATATTCCTCACTGCGAAATAATATGTTACAGATGTCAATTAGATTTTAAGAACGTTAATGTCCCCTTAGATAATCGAGGTCTGGGAGTGAAACATCTTTATCATACCTCATCAGAAAAAGAAAAGAAAAGAAGCCATGTAAAAGGAATCAAACGAAAGGGAGAAAGAAAACATTCCTCCGAAAATTGCGCATGGAAGGGCGAAGTGTGGCGGCTTTAAAATTTCATCTCTGGTGAAATTTGACAAACCTTCAAAGGAATAATCAACATGTTTTGGTATTGACTGATGAATTGTCAAATCTTCTGATAAATATTGATCACGAACAAGATTAAACATGAATAGGGGGCGTAAATCATTAACATGCTATCTATTCTGTATCAGAGATGCAATCATGTATAGGACACCGTGCAGTTTATCAACTGTTAACATTGATGTTCAATGTCAGTTCCCCTTTCTACTCACTCCCTAGTTTGGTATCGAGTTCATTACTCTTTTAGGTCTAGCTGCGCACTGTAAATAAATGAAGAAACAAGTTATACTTTTGGGGGAGATAGCAATACATTGGTGTAATTTACGGTTAGATCCGGTGCGAAAAAAGAAAAAATATTAAGTACGAACACCAGCAAAAACTAGAAACCATATCAGACATTGGGCCGCCGTGGCTGAATGATAAGCATTATCACCCTTGAGCATGAGGTCATGTGTTCGAATCCGCGCCAAGTGGTTGACTGTCCTGTTCTTCGGATAAAACAACAAAAAACCGAGGTCACGTGCCACATATGGTGTCGGCACTTACAACCATCTCTGCTGAACGGCCTAAGTTGCTGGGCGCAAACACAAAATTTGCCACCCTTCACCGGCATGTGGTGACGTCTCAATTATAAGAGAAAAATTCTTGAGTGATACTACCCAAAACAACAATAATCAAACTAGACATAGTTTTATCGATACATTTTGTTAATGTTTCCCTCATGTGGTAACCAAAAAAGTTTAGGTTCTTTTTTAATTAATTGAACCACAAACGAGTATCAGTATTTCTGCAATCATCACCGAAGTTATGCCTCAGTAATTAGATATGAATATGCATTCAACGAAATTCCCTACCTTTGTTATTCGGATTCATCAAGGTGTAGTGCGAGTGTCTCTTTTATGTAATATCCATGTAGTCAGTCATGTGTACTGATTCTGGCTGATTTAATGCTCTTGCTATGTAAAAGGTAAAGCTCCCAATGATTCTCTCCTTTACATTGAGTTGCGGTAGGGAAATAATTTCATGCCTAATTTGGTCCGGGGTAAAATTCTCTTTGAAGGGTTTAGTTAGATTAGTTGCTTAATTAGGTCTAATGAGAAGACTCGTAGCTGTAGAATTAAGCTCTGTGTGATCATGAGTGTTATACTGTATATGTTAAAAAAAGTTCGATAAAATCATATACCGTTACAAGTGTTTAGAAGTCAGAAAAGGTAGTGTAGAAACTCGAAGGTTAAATTTTGAAATATTGCATTAAATGTTTTAACAAAATACGTGGAACTAACAGTTTCTGATTTTGAAGTTTCATTTCTAAAATATTTTGTGGTTTTACTTATAGTCAGGGTGTACAGGGATGCAGTCTTAACAGAGACAACTTTTCCAGCCCTTCGGATGATAATGTAAGTTCGAGGTTCCTTGTAACAACAGTTTCGGCACATAAACTATCACTTGCGTTGGCCGCCTTTGCTAGGTAGCTCAATAGCATATGCCTTTTTAGCCGAAATCGAAATTCTACTTAACTCTTAGGGTTTACTTGGAACATTCGCGACGGGCGTGGCAGGTCAACAGAGGACGCTGACTCTTTCCGAACACCTAGTGCCATCCCTATAGGGATTTGCATTTGTCTTCCAGGTTGAGGCCGTCATAATTCTAGACTTGTCACGATTTTAGGACCTGCATTTTCTAATATCTTTTTTTTTTCAATTTCACAGGTTAAATAAACAAACGAGATCTCCAACAGCAAAATTTGAAATCCTATTCGGCATACAATTGCTTTTCCATATGACTGAAAGAAATTCTGGAGTGTTGTTCGAGTATTAAGCAACAGTAACAACAACGACAACATCTAAAGACGAACAATTTGCACGAATGAGCTAACAAAATGAAAAGAATCGCTGGAAATCTCGCAGAATAATGTTCGATACTATGTTACGAAATTGTGTCTTCAATGCCAAGTTTAGCAATAAAGGATATTTTCTAAAAAAAGTGAGTCTTTGAGGAATATTGCATTTCAATAACCGTAAATGATATGTTTCTATACAGCTGTTTTCCTCTGATAAATAAACTGGCATTATTCCCTATTTCATTAATGTTTTCCCATATTCAATCAATTCCGTTACCACATTGTAACACAAAAACACATTATGATTATTTTGAATGAAAAACACGAATTACTGATAACAATGCCAAACTCCAAAAGTTTTTTTTATTCTTATGTTTTGTAAAGATATCGATAATTGTCTTAATGATTCTTGGTTATGAATAAATCATCTTTTCAGACAGTAAAATGAAACGTAAATATATGTCCGACGTAAAACATTAGATGTCTGCAAGAAATGATAACACCTACATACCCCATTACATTATCCATATAGATCTATCGATTGTGATATAAAAAAAAAAAACAAAACATTAGAAATGGAATGTAGTCATTGTCAATATTGTATGACCAGAGATAAATTTCAGAAAGACAGGTTTTTTTTGAAGCCCAGCATTACTACATTTATCATTTAAATGCGTTTTGCACCCTTTTACAAACGTTTTCTTACTTCAAATGAATTTACTAATACTGCATTTGGTAAAGCATCCTCGACAATCATACAGCTCCTTATACCCCTGGACTTAACAACACGTATATCCATGACGGTGGTCGATTCCCGTGGATACCTTTGTTACATACTTCCGGTAAAGGGAGACAATTTTCATTCAAACATGCAAATAAATTGTACACATCCCAAACTAAATAAAAATCACTTAAATTATATATAAGGCTCCATAAAATAATTCAATCTTCTCTTAAAAGGAACAGTCGAATTTCGCATAAAGTTAACTTGGTTATGCAACATGAAAATTTCAGTTCAAGAAGTATTTGAAATATGGTGCAATTGGTATATTCAATAATATACATATATTTATGTAAATTTGAAAGACTGTAACTCACTTTAAATATCCATTCTCCTTTATGTATCATACAAATCGCACTTTGCCTTTAATAAATGCCTCCCTCCCCATACAGGTGAGACACTCCAATTTCATTTGATTATATACTCGTATGTTTACTTGAGTCAATTAGGTTACCTAGGTATACCTCTACACAATGTCTAGAGATCTACATCTCTGCTTATCTCTAATATTGATGCGATACATATTTGAAAAAAGTGATTGAAAAAGACACCACACACCATGAAGAGTATGGAGAACCCTTATAGATAATATCTCTACGTATTCTGGAGAATTCAAACTTTTTAAGAGCTACTGAGGAATCGGATGAAAGTTGACAAAATTAAATCTTTTGAAATTAAATGTTGATCTTTGACGTTCCTGACGAGTTTGAGAAAATTAGCATTTACAATAAAAGCTGAAACTTTACCTAGAATGGGTTTTTAAATATTATGTAACTACGTTCGTTTGAACTGTAAAATCTTCCATTTTGAGCTTTGCACAATTCTCGTAAAAAGAAAATCATAGAAACTTTATTTCTTGGTAAATACGTAAATGCAAAAATAACCACGATTAGTTAAACACTTATAAAGAAAACCACTCACGTCACCATTTGCATATTGGAACACCCAAAAGAGTCTTGACTTGCAGTTTGTTTCCGCATTCATTTCTTATTAAATCAATTCATCTGAAGGGTCATTACAAGAACATGGTAATATACACGAAGTCATGGCATTATAAATTCAACCTGCATGCAAGTCTATGATTAAATATTAGTTTTCAATACGAAGACTTCAAAAAAGGCCATAATTATGAATAAATTGCATCGAAATGTGCTGAAATCTGTCAAGATGAAAAACATTAACCGTCACATGAGATTAACTTAAAGTGCAGTTAACACCTGTGTTATAAGAAAGTTATATAAATCTAAATAACTTGCAATTATGTTGCCCAGATACACATATACCGTTTCATAGTTTTAAAATTGATAATGCATTTCAAATTACTTTGAAATCTTAATATGCATCCTCGGAATAATCTACTTTAGGTTTGGGAAGAGATATTTGTAAGTGAATAAGGACAACAAATTGTAGACTCTCCATTGGTCAAATACAAAGGTCAACCCCAACCCCACTATGGATGCCAAGGACTTAGAGTCCGACTGTATCAGGGTCGCCGTGGCGTAGTCGTAAGCATGTTCGTTTTCTGATTGAACGGTCCGGGTTCGAGTCCGATAAACGCCATACTGCAGTTGGCAGTCCCTGTCTTTCGGATAAGTAAAAACCGAGGTGTTGTATCACTGTAGATGTCGGCACGTTAAAGAACCCTCCCTGCTCTATGGCCAAAAGTCCCAAGTATAGGCAAACTTTGTCGCCCTTCACCGGCACACGGTGACCTCCCCGTATGTATGAAATATTATTGAGTTGCACGTTAAGCAACAATACGACCAACCAACTGTATATAGTGGGGGCCTGAAGTTGGTTCAGAGTCTGTAATGGTCAGTACTGGTCACTCGACTGTATAATGATAAGACTGGTCACTCATCTGTATAATGGTCATTCATCTATACTTGTCAGTTCCTCTGTAATGGTTAATACCTGTCACTTGTCTATTTAGCGCATATTAATAGTCACTCGTCTGTGTAAAGGTCAGTACTGGTTAATCGACAGTATTATGGTTAACACTAGTCATTTATCTAATGGTCAATACTGTAACCTGTGTAATGGTCATCGTTTACAGTACCCAATACCAGTTCCCAGTTCCTTAAATGGAAAGTTTAAGGAACTCGAGGCACAGAGCCGTGTGTGGCGCCAACTGCCGAGCAGCTCTCAGCGAAGCAGCCTTCCTGCCTACTTCAACTTTGCATAAGAATGCTACTTCGCTCGGCCGAGGGCTGCGCAGATCTCCGCCTAGCTGGATATTATTTTTTTTATAATACTTTTCATAGTTGTGGTAGGCCGATGTTCAGCGCCGATCGCAGCGGAGATCTCCGCCGAGCGAAGTAGCCTTCCTGCCTACTTCAACTTTGCATGGGAAGACTACTTCGATCGGTCGTCGCTGAACATCGGCCTACCACAAATATGCAAAGAATTAATAATAAGTAGCTCGGCGGAGATCTGCACGGCGCCCCACACTGAACATAGGCCTACGAGAGCAGGGGAAGGCTTCTGCATTCAACCGAGAACTCCGGGTCGGCCAACGCCGAACATTGACCTGCCGCATATTAGCGAGTAAAGTATGCCTTGCTCAGCGGAGACCTCGGGGGTCGCGACACGTGGCTTGGTGTATCGAGTTCCTTCAACGGAACTCGGAACTGACACACGGTTTGGTGCACCGAGTACCTTAATCGAAACTCGGAAGTGGGAACTGGTACCGAGTTCCGTACGAGTTCCGAGTTTCGTTTAAGGGACTAATCTGTATAATGGTCAGTAGGCCTAATGGTCAGTCACCAATATGATGACCAGAGCTGGTCGATTAACTATACTTGTTCTCCCTATAAAGGTCAGTACTGGTCACCTAACGGAACTGGGAACTACTACCGAGTTCCATAATCGCTGACCACTATGCATGCGAATGACCAGTATTATACAGGCGATTGACCACTGACCTGTATAGAGAAGAGTGCCTATCTGATAAATATATATGAATGACCAGTATACAGATGAGTGACAAGTCTGACCATTACACAGTCGAGTGACCAGTACTGACCATTTGTATAGGTGAGTGACCTGACTGATCATCACACTGATGAGTGACTAATACTGACCATTTTACAGATTAGTGACAAGTATTGATCATTATAAAGGCAATTGACCAGTACTGAGCATTTGCATAGATGAGTAACCAGAACTGACCATAATACTGGTAAGTGACCAGTATTGACCATGCGCATAGGTGAATAACCAGTACTGACCATCATACAGGTCAGTGACCTGTCTGACCGTAGTGCAGGCGAAAGACCAGTACTGACCATTAGAGGGAGCAATCCTAACTAACCATTTGCATAGGTAGGAGAGTGACCAGTACCTACCAATATCATGTTAATTGACCAGTACTGATCTTAAAGGGGTGACAAGTACTGACCAAATGTATAGTTGATTGACCAGTACTAACTATTTGTATAGGCTAGGGACCAGTACTGACCAACATAATTTTAAGTGACCAATACTGACCTAAATAGGGTTGACAAGTACTGGCCATATGTATAGTCGATTGACCAGCACTGCCTCAACAGATAATCTCGACTTTCTCTTGGAATATTGAGTTCTGGTGTCCCATTTGGAACATTTGCTGCCTTTCAAATCCAGTTGCACGACTGCGTAATAACCTGCAGTCTCCAAGTCAAAAGGTATTTGCATAAATCAGGCTGAGTTGAATCGGCATATGAGATATTGTTCTTGTATGAGCACTCATGGTTCTTTTGGGGTGTTTTAATCCAACTGCGTGTACACTTTCCGTTTAGATTTCTCGTTAATTAGACATGACACCATATGACGATATGACAAGCGAGTTACAATACTGGACTTCTATACCAGAACCAAAAAGTCTTCTATCAATAAAATGCTACCACTTGTATCATTACGTGTGCAAAACATAGCAGGTATCCGTATTGAGCGGAAACATTATATAACCAAGTAAAATCCTCCGTGATTTGAAAGTGGGAAGGCGAAATTACTATTTCTTTCAATGTTGTTCAAAACTGCAGAAATAGTCTATTTATTTTGACGATTTTTGATATTGAGTTTGGGTTTCTTTTGCGTGTCATTATACACAATTTTTTTCAAATCTATCGTTGTCTTTTTTAGCTGGGCGTATGTTTGTGCGACTATTTCTTTGACACTCCGGACAAAAATATCTAACATGCATTCTAAGTCTGCATAATATTAAGATTTTATGTAAGATGATTATATACTCGTGACAAACATTCCAAAACGTGCAACGATTCCATAGTACATTTCTTCCATAAAATGTCAACGACCGAACTTTAATATTTTTGATTTTAGCTTTGGTGCAAAAATTGTGCAACAACATAAGAAGATATTATTTTCAGCAATATTTATTATTTCAAGTTATGTCTGAAGTTCTCAAAATATGCCGTCATCCAAAAAACTGCTTAATATACATATGTTTTATCATTTATTTATCGAAATTCTTGTTTTTCATTTTTTCCCAATCATCATTTATTGCTTTGATAAGTTACCAGTCGTACCTGTCAGACAAGCGAGGCACCTGCCGGAACACTAATTGCATTAGCATATCTTAGGTTTGACCTTGACAATATCTTACCTACTGTAATACAAAACAAAAATGTATAGTACAATTCAGATGTCAATTTCTAGTACATAATAAAATGCTCAATTTGTTGTCGTTGTATTGTTTTTTAACGTCCCACTCAAGAATATTTCACTTATATGGAGACGTCATCGTGCACCGGTGAAGGGCGACAAATTTTGCCTATGCTCGGCACTTATGACCGTAGAGAAGGGGGGTTCTTTAACGTGCCAACACCTACTGTGACACAGAACTTCTCAAACGAAAGACAGGAACGGCCAACCGTACCGTGTCTCGGACTTGAACTCCGGACCCTTCGATTCGGAGTCGAACACGCTAACCAATAGGCCACGGCGACCATCGCTTAATATTGAAAAAAAGAGAAAAGATAAATTTTAAAAAGATTTTAACCCATTTAAAGGTGTTAGTAGAGGAGCAAAATATTCATTTGAAAATGGGTATAAATCCAACTTTAACATTTATAATTTCTGATATATTAATGTAAATCCAATTTATTCCCGAGAATTTTATTTTCGCGTAATTACGCGAGAGCACTTACTCGTCAAAATAAAGTTCTCGCTGAATATACTGACCTGATATAAACACGCATCAAAGAACACAAACTTTTAACTTAAATGCACGCTCGCGAAAATATAGTATCGCGNNATAGTATCGCGAATAATTGTATGACCATCGATTCGCTAAAATAAAGTGCGAAAATTTCTGGATTTACAGTAATTTTGATATTTTTTGTGTACGACATACTTCTGGTGCATTTCTATGAGGAATGATGAACAATTAAAGTACACGTTATCGCAGACTTAAGCTACAAAGATTTATAGGTTTATGTAAAACATGAAATGTTTGATTTCTTGTTATTATGCTGGTACATGCATCTGTTTGAACATAAATATATGTAAAAAAAATATGTCAGCCAGTCATTAATGTCATCGCCGACATGATGTTTTTTGGTGACCTTCTGGTTTAGTTTAACCGCAGTAAGCGATGCGTGAAAACTATATACGATGGATTGACACGTGTTATCAGTTTTAATCAATCTCATCGATTATGGTGATAATTTATCATCACGGAAATCAGTATGATAAAAATAGGTAAATTGATATTAGTTTCCACAACTTTGATTGTCACTGAATTATGTATCAATATTCCCTCTTATACTTAATGATTATGTAATAAAATATACCTCAATCGACATGGATAGACCTACAGAAATAAATGTACTTTTCTGGAAGCAGATCCAATTTGATTTCAGTCAGTTCACAATTTTCAAAAGTTGTAGACAAAAGTAATAGACCGGTAACCTAAATCAAGGAGATCCTATCGATTATGGATTAATTTGGGACGCCGACTCGTCCAAGGCACCTGATTTAATCTCTGTATTTTCAGAGGTCCGTGTTTTCTGATTTTACTTCAGGTGTTTCCTGTCTTATAAATACCCGTGCGCGGATCTTGAGGGGGGGGGGGGGGGG
>JACSZP010016760.1:0-17561 GCA_016161895.1 Pinna nobilis | reverse complement strand
TTGTCAGGTTTCAGGGTTCAAGCTTATTGTCAGGTTTCAGGGTTTAAGGTTATTGTCAGATTTCAGGGTTCAAGCTTATTGTCAGGTTTCAGGGTTTAAGCTTATTGTCAGGTTTCAGGGTTTAAGCTTATTGTCAGGTTTCAGGGTTTAAGCTTATTGTCAGGTTTCAGGGTTTAAGCTTATTGTCAGGTTTCAGGGTTTAAGCTTATTGTCAGGTTTCAGGGAATAACTCAAAGTCACTTTATACAGACTTTTTGTATAGTTTGGACGCATATAATCACTGTTAGGTAAGACAGGTAGTCACTTAATACAGACCAAATCTTTATAGCAGAGAATGTTGGACAGACAATGGGATGGTCACATAAAATAGGGGTCACTTAATACAAGGGATCACTTTTAGACAGGATCACTTGGATAATCGTGACTGTAGTAGTACCTGTCTAGCTGCATGGAATGATGTAAGATACCACTCAATTACGGCCAGCATCCGGGACTCTGGATCAGGAAGATCTGGGATCCTGCAAAGAACATTACTTCATAACTTTATGTGGCTTTAACATTATAACATATAGTCATAACTTGTATATTCAAGAAGATGCAGTGGAGCCTCCGTGGCCGAGTGGTTAGCGTGTTTGACTTTGAATCGAAGGGTCCAGGGTTCTAATCCGCGCAGCGCCACTCCGCGGTTGGCCGTCCCTGTCTTTCGGATGAGACAGTAAAAACTGAGGTTCCGTGTCACTGTAGGTGTTGGCATGTTAAAGAACCCTCACTGCTCCACTTCCATAAGTGCCGAGCATAGGCAAAATTTGCCGCCCTTCACTGGCAAACGCGTCATCTCTATATGAGTGAAATATTCTTGATTGGGATGTTAAAACAGCAATACAATACAATACAAGAAGAAGCAGTAACTGAAATTTTCCCAGGGATACTGGCATTTTGCCTCCTCCTCTCTTCCCATCTGTATCAGAAAGATTTGAACCCACAGCCTGACAATTAGGAGGTGAATACAACTCACCACTGTAATGTTCAGTTGCCTATCAGAGAGGCTGTTATTCACAGCTAGAATTCAAAATAGGTGGCGTCCTATCAGGAAGTGCTTCATCACTGAAAATGTGTTAAAATTGTGTGGGTTGTGTTTGTTATGTTGTCCCTTTGTGTTTTGGCCATGGTTTTGTTTGTTTGTCAAATTTTGCTACCCTTGGTATCTTAAAATTTTTATTTTTTCAAGTCAGGTGATCTGTGATAAAGTCCAATATCAAGTTACATTTATCAATGTATTTTTTCACAGTTAGTTTCTAAAAAAAATGGCCTTCTCAGATAGGCTGCATTAGATGGGTTGGTGCATTTATTGTTTCATAAAACCTAACAGCAGAAGTTAGTGAATACATACTTGAGAAACATGTCAGGGTGTGACATGCAGTCAGCGAACATCTCCAGTAGCGAACGTCTCTCCAGTATAAAAGTCGGTAAAACAACCTGTAATAGATATAATGGCTGATTTATACTAAAAAGTTTGGGTTCATCAAACCTTCGTGGAAAGTATGGGCTGGAAGGGAGGACATCTTTCATTCTGTCATCTGATTAACTAAGTATTCAATAAATGATTAAGCCAACTTAGTTGACAGTTAGACAAGTGGCCCTTTTATAGAGGGTCAGCCATAATGGTCAAGAGTAAGCAGTTAATTTTCCCCCTTTAATCAAATTGATATGACACTAAAATTCAATGTATCTGCAGTTGTCCAGGTTAAACCATCAAATTAGAATTTAGAGAAAATAAATCTATATAAGATTTCTCTTTTTTCAATATTTCATAAAGTATTGATAAAATCTGAAAAAAAATTATAAAACATTTTTTAATCACCAAGAACCATATTGTGGATTATTAAGTAAATAAAAAGATATAATAATACGGTCTACTTCAACACAGACTGAATAAAAGTTAGTTCTGAATATTTTATAACAAGTCTTCAATATACAATATAGTAATGTATTACGCACGTCTTTGGAATGAAACAGTAAAAACCGAGGTCCCGTATCACAGTAGGTGTTGGCACATTAAAGAACCATCCCTGCTCTACAGCAATACGTGCCGATTATACCCTTCATTTCTTTGTATTTTCATTGCTATGACCATAACAAATCCTTGAAGTAGGACCTCAGATTTTTTTCATGTACTGTATCGTCCAAAGGATAGGAAAATCAAGATAGCATCTGAACTAGGATTAGAACCCTCAACCAGCCTTGTGACAAGTACTCTGCTGCAAATGCACAACTAAATCTCACCTCCATTAAAAATGGCTTTTGCCCACCATGCACCTAGTGGGTCATTTTGAGAAAATTTACAGGTATCAAATCATAAGCCAGTAACATTTACCCAGTTCAGGAACATTAGCTGACAGAAAAGCTGCACCATAGTTGACAAATACAACTGCACTTTAGCTGACCAGGGCAGATGCACTGTGGTTGACCAGTACACATGTACTCACCTTGGTCAGGTCCATGCCCAGTTTTAGCTGAGACAGCAAGTGAAGGATAATACTCTTGTGTTCCTCTACACCACCCAGCTCATCCTCGTGGTACCCGCCCGAGTCCTCCACCTCATCATCATGGTTAATAGGACCTATAACAGATTAACAAAATCTCATGGCAGTTTAGTGTAAAGAAAAGTTAATTTATTAAAAGCTCAACCTTTGACATACGAAAATACTGTATATTGGGATATTTTGGCATCACCAAAATTTGGCCACTTTGGTCTCAAAATGGTTATTTTTTGGCCAAGTAGATTTTGGCCACTTATGTTTATTCCATGTTTAAACTTAGTCTAGCAACAAGTTACTGTCATTTTAAAATGGTCTTGTGAAATGATAAAAATACCTGATCAGTCAGAGAATTGTCCATGGTATGATAAGATTTTTGTGAAGTGAGTGAACTCGTTTTGGAAAGGTATAATTAGATTTGATTATGTATAGTCAATTAAGCATAGCTGCAGACCCTTCCTGTACACAGTTCTTTTGTTAAAGTGTACTCACAGCATGAATAGAAAATAACACACGTTACTAAAACAAACACAGGTTTACCTGTATGGTGATTACATCACGTTGTAGTACAGACAATCCATAAATAACCTGAACAGTGTAAGTAAACTCTAGAAACATTTCCAGGTTAATGTTTGAAACAGATCCAGATTTTTAGGTCATTTAACATGTACATATTTTGGACAGTTAAATTTTGGCCATTTTCCGAGGGTGACCATATGGGCCAAAATTAAACCATGGCCAAAATATCCCAATTTACAGTAATACATGTACTTCATTTACAAGCATATCCTACATGTATTGATTTCCTAATATGTATACTCCTTAGAAACAAAAATGGGATTCACGACAAGAAAATACTGTGGAACCTGGTTATTAAGACCACCCATGTGACTGGCAAAAATTGGTCTGATTAGTGAGGTGGTCTTCTAGGTGGAGTTGATACAGCCAAATATAACGGTAAAAAGACTGAATTTTGATGGTCCTAATTACAAAGTGGTCTCCTAAGTATGGTGGTCTGTAAGTGAGGTTCCACTGTTTACTAAATTTGGGTACAAAGCTTGAAGCCTTCTTTATGTAACTTTACCTTCTGGTTTTTCATCAGACATAACAAAAGGCAATGACAATGATGAGGAAACACTGCCATGACGGGGCGACTTGTCTCCAATGCTTCCTATGGACAGGAATCGTTGGCTGTGGAATAAAAAGATATAAATACACCAAACAGACGATAGCAAAGTCTCTGAGAATCTTATTCCTAAATTTGTTTAACAGATATCATCAAACTAGCAAGGCCAGTGCTTGCTGCATCATTTTTTAACATACCACTAAAAAACTTTCATTTATAAGGAGATACAGAATGCCAGTGAAGGGCAAAACATTTGGTCTATCCTCAGCACCGAGGGTCATTGAGCATTGAGGTTTTTTTTAACAGCTTGACACCTGTAGCTACACTGGACTTTGGATTTTACTCTCGATCGTAAGGACATGAAAAACCAGCTGCCTCAATAAAGCAAACTTGAAGCCATCGCCCCATGATCCTAAATTGTATGGTTAGTGGCATACATAGAATAAATGCTTGTATGGTAAAATATCCATTTCTCAATAGACTGCTATTGAGTATAAACAATGATATAGAAACCAGATGTCAGTATATGCATATTACTGTAAATCCAGTAATATTCGCGTGAATTTTATTTTCGCTTAATTACACGAGAGCACTCACTCGCTAAAATAAAGTCCTTGCTAAATATAATAACCTGAAATTAAAATGTATCAAACAACACAAATTATTAATTTAAATTCACAAGTGCGAAAATAAAGTATCGCGAATAGTTATATGACCATTGATTCACTGAAATAAAGTTCCGCGAAAATTTCTGGATTAACAGAATTGTGACTTAGGTACTGTATAGTTGTTCAATATCAAGAGTAAAATTTTTGCAGTTTTCTGAAAAAAATTTATTCAACGGAATAAGTTTTCATACAAGGCCATTAGGTACATTGTGCCTTGAACAAATAGACAGCTTATGTTGATATATTAGTGCAGGCTTTAATTCTTGCTGGATTGTAAAACTTGAAATCATATGCAGAGCTGTCACATTTTTTATCCACAAGAATATTTTTTTAAATAATTCATATACATGTACTTCTTTTACTTTATGTCATTGGTGTTTACTCCATAAGTTTTGTTTGGTTATAAATTTTATTGACAATACTTCATACAGGATTATATTCACTGGTATTAATTTTCACATCATTTGCCGTAACAGCAAAACAAAGCAAAATTAAATCCCCATCCTCTGAATAGAAGCAACTATACAATACAGAAATCAATGACATATGATGATCCCTGTATGATGTACTTACTGTGTGTAGATGTCCGGGAACTCACCACCCTAACAATACAAAACAGAGAGATTCTTCATTAGTCATTTCTCATTCTAATCAAACCCTTATGTAATCTATAATGTGTCCTCTATATTTAATTTTGCTCCCAGCAGCATTCATTGTATTTTCAAAAGAGGTTCAGTTGAATAAGGTTTATTTCAGTTGGAATTCAAACCCAGTATCGTCAACAATTAGACCAAAGTGGAAATCAATTTTATCTACAGATTTAGTTACATGTACATCTAATATCAGATAGAGAGCACAATTATCCTTGATCGTTTCCCATCACTGACAAGTTTCAATATCTTTACAGCATTTTAATGTACTGTACATGTAAATTATGTACATTACTCTACAGGATCATGCTATTACAGTCCCTACAATTTTTTCCCTAATGCTAGACAGTGTTTTGTTATTGTATTGTTGTTTAACGTCCCACTCAAGAATCTTTCACTCATATGGAGACGTCACCGTGTGCCTGTGAAGGGTGACAAATTTTGCCTGGGCTCGGTAGTGCTGGCCATAGTGCAGGGAGGGTTCTTTAACGTGCCAACACCTACTCTGACACGGGACCTTGGTTTTACTGTCCTATCCGAAAGACAGGGACAGCCAACCGTGGAGTGGAGCTGCGGGATTCGAACCCCGGACCCTTCGATTCAAAGTCAAACACGCTGACCACTCGGCCACAGAGACCCCCTGCTAGACAGTAAAGGGATCTGTAATGTGTAAGGCTTATCCGTAACACAAGGCCTAATTTTCAAGAATAGGAAAACAAATACACTGTTATTGACAGTCTAATACATTGTATCATGTCAGAATTCATCTTTTGTAGTGCTAGAACTCTTGTGCTACTACATTTCTCACATAGGCTCCCTATGTCCACGTAGGAGCATTTCACTTTATACTACTCAGTCTCTCAACCCTTTTCATCTGGGTTTGAGTCTTGCTGGAAACTAAACTGATTATGTGAGAGTTTGCCAGTTTACTCGTGGAAGGCTGGTGGACTCTTCCCAGGTAAATTCATAGCTGGATTCGCTCCTGCAGCAGTAAAAACTGGCCGGCACCATAAGACTGAAAGATTGTCCATTGTGGCAAGGAAAAAGATTCCCACAAATATAAAATACATGTTCCATAATCAAGACAGTGCAGTTACATTTGTACACTGAGTAGGTGCAAGATACCTGCTCCCTTTAATATGTAAATATTGTTTACAACAGACATATATCCACACATACACACAGATATGTGCCTAATATCACAACATATCATGCTGAGCTACAGAATATATATACTACACATTTGCTCTTTGTTGGCATTTTCTTACTGGCCAACAGAACTGTGTAAGAAGTGTTACTGGTACAACAACAAACAGAAGGGGTTTGGAATGGACTGTCAATTTCAGAAATTTGGTATAGAATTAAATGAAATTAAGATACAACAAACAGATCAAAGTCACAAGCTCAAAAATTTTGGTAGATTTGTTGTATTCTTATTTATCATCCCATTCAACAATCGGTCACTAATATAGAGATGTCACAAATGCTGTAAGTGTGACAAAGTTTTGCCTATACTTGGCACTTATGACACTGGGCAGTGAGGATTCTTTAATGCGCTGAAGCCTACTGTAATGCAGCAAATATTATGATACCTATTGGAAGTCATTCTCATAACAAATGACATACGGAAGTCTAATTCCCTACCCTTCAAGAGTAATAGGTGTAACCATGATTGATTATGTGGGCATCAAAAGCACAACAGCGAAAAGCAGTCTATAAATTTACTTATGGGATATTTGCATATATCACACACTAAAAATAAATCAGCTTTCTATTCCCTTGTTGATTTCAGTCAATTAGCCATGGGGTCTCCACTGTCGAATGGTAAGAGCATGGCTCTTTTAACCATTTGTCTCTCGTGCAGTAAGTGCATGAAAAATGACAAAGTCAAACTGTCATTTTGACAGTACCAAAAAAAAAAATAAATAAAAAGAAGAATTGAAATTCCTATGGAGATGCACAAATCCATATTTAAATGCTCTGCAAAATATGAAAGCTGTAGCTTAAATACTATAGGATATAACCTGACAAGCCACGAATCTATACTTGAATTAATGTACTGACGCTTGAACAGAGATGTTTGCCGCAAGAGGGGATAAAACCATAACACAAAGAGATGAAGAAAAAGAAATGTTTTCACACTGTGGTCACACACACATACAAAAACTAAATAAAAATTCTATAATATGCAGAGTTTTTAAATTAAAAACACAAATTAAAAAAAAATTCTTCAAACAAAAGCAACTGAAAATAATCTGTTTCTATATTGAGATAATGGAGCCATGCATATGACCAATCAGAGAGTCCGAAGTTCCTACCTGACCTAGTTCCTACCTGTCTCAGGTCTTGATGCATTTGGCTCTGTCCAATGTGACATACAAATTACTTATGGGGATAAAATCAGATCATATACAAAGCTTCACAAGATAATATTCTTTCAGAAATGACAGGAGGTTTGTACCATGTTCAGATACAGAAGCATTAGTGTATTGCCATTTACTATTAGTTGAAAGTAAATGGAAGTGCTGCTGGCTAAATAATGACCAACAAAAGATGCCGTCCCCTAAATACACGAAGCTGATCATAAAACACCCATCCATTTCTTTTGTGAAATTCATTGTAAATCAAGCATCAGACAACATTAACCAATAAAATGACTAGCCATCAAAATCCTGTCCTATGGAAATTACTGATTTTCTTAATCATACAGCTTATATTCATTTAAAAGGTGTATCGTTTGATTAAATGGGTATTATATAGTTAAGATTGATAATTATAATTTTCTTAGATCACCTTCTAGCACAAGTACTGCTTGATAACCTATTTCCTGCCTAACAAGACTGTCAGACAGACAATTCTAACCAGGCCTTAGATATACAAATCTCCATGGTAACACCTACCTGTTTCGTTTGAAGCATTTTAAGGCACTGTCCAAGGCAAGTCAGTGTGGCAGTTGAAGTGGCTTTTAACAAGAGGAGATCCTGAAATAAACAGTGAAAACACGAAATATAGAATGCTTTTTCAAATGACTGCTAAATTATATGGTAAAATTCAAATTCTATAGATGTGGCTTTCATGTCATTGATAGGTACTAGGGGCCGCAATAGCTCCGTGGTTAACATTTGCCTTCTGATCATGAGCTTGTAATTTCAAATCAGTGCCGCAGTTGACTGTCCCTGTCATTCAGATGAGACAGTAAAAATTGAGGTACCCTGTTAAAGTAGGTGTCAGTACATTAAAGAACCCTCCCTGTTCAATGACCATAAATGTCAAGCATAGGCAAAATGTTTTGCCCTTCACCAGTATACAGTGACATCTCCATATCAGTGAAAACATTTTGAGTGGGTAATTAAACAAGAGGCCCAATGGGCATATAACGCTCACCTGAGTAATACCAGCATAAACATTAAAGACATTAGCTGAAGAGTCACAAATGCATTCAGTTTTTTCATTCTATGCAGCCCTTCTAAAGAATAAGTTATTCAAAGGAGGGAACCCTTCTGGACCTATTTGACCCCTCCACTTTTCCATCCCTGGGTGGATCCAACCGAAAAACAACATGTGAAGGTGACTATGAGTACTTCAATCCTGCCAATTTCCATCAAAATCCCTGCAGTAGTTTAGAAAAAGAAGCCGTAAATTTGAAAAACACCCCCCCTCATTTTTTTTTAAGTTAAAAGTCCAAAAAAATGCCAAAAACACGTCAAAATTAGATTTTCGAATGGAACCAAAAACAACAACACTTCTTCACACATCCTTCAAGATCACTCAGATGCATTCAGTTTTTCATTCTATGCAGCCCTTCTGAAGAAGAAGTTTCTCAAAGGAGGGTACCCATCTGGACCTATTTGGCCCGCCCTTTTCCATCCCTGTGTGGATCCAACCGAAAAACAAAAAGACTTGTAGGGGACCATGAGTACTTCAACCCTGCCAAGTTTCATCAAAATCCCTGCAATGGTTTAGAAACAGAAGCTGCAAATGTGAAAAAACAACCCCCCCCCCCCCCTCATTTTTTGAAGTTAAAAAAAAATTCATTAAAATTTCAAAAATTGAATTTCAGTAATTTTTCTCGACAAAGTATTTGTAAACCTTAATCTAATAACATGTAAAGCATTTGATCAAGCAAACTGATGAAATCAGAGTAAACCTTTGCTAATATTGGCTGAAAATGTCAAAAAATGACAAAGTCCGGAAAAACGTCAAAAACGCGTCAAAAATTTGATTTCCGAATGGAACCAAAAACAACAACACTTCTTCACACATCTTTCTAGATCACTCAGATGCATTCAGTTTTTCATTCTATGCAGCCCTTCTGAAGAAGAAGTTTCTCAAAGGAGGGTACCCATCTGGACCTATTTGGCCCCGCCCCTTTTCCACCCCCAACCGAAAAACAACAACACTTGTAGGGGACCATGAGTACTTCAACCCTGCCAAGTTTCATCAAAATCCCTGCAGTGGTTCTGAAGAAGAAGTCGAAAATATGAAAAGTTTACGGACGGATGGATGACGGACAGACGACGGATGGATGACAGATGGATGGACGGTGCACTATGACTATAGCTCACTTGAGCCTTCAGCTCAGGTGAGCTAAAAAAAAATGTCTGATCAAAAATGACCTCAGCACCAATGGTCATTGTCTTCAATCTCTTTCTTCCAAGAGAATCAGATGATTTTGACTTGCTTGACTACATACAAATATACATGTTCTTTTTTCTACACGTACTAATATATTGTTGAATCTTTTATTTTCTTTGATCAGAAGAGAGAACTTTTTTCTGTATGGACATATCTCACCCTCAGATAAAAGTACAAGGCATTAAGAAATATCAGTTTGATTTCAAAGAGAGTACCAACGATGTACATCATGTTAAGATGAGTAACATTACCAGTAGTTCTGTAGTAATACAGATATACAAACAGGACTGTCACATGTGCGGAACATCATCCTATGGAAAACGAAGCTATCTCACTTTCTGTTGTCAGGTTATTTTGAGGTTATAAGTCTTTGGATCCTTGGTCTTCTTTGATCCTAGGACAACAACTTTTACATCATGTACATACCTAACTTTGAAGCAAACAGAAACTTGATTCCATTTGATTGTAGGGCCTCCATTGTCGAGAAGTTAGAGCAACAAAGAAATTCATATAAAAGCATTCCTTCTGATTTGTACAGTTATGCTGACAGGGGCTTTAGCCATCAAGTGTTGTGAGCATTGCCCTTACTGTTTATAGAGATGCTAGTACAACAATATCATGAAAATGATCATCTATATCAGAAATGTAACCAAATTTTGCATTTTCTATGTGAAACAAAAATTGCTGAACTGAATAAAATATACTAGCATCTCTGTGTTTAAGATAAAAATTCAAAGATCTTGGTGACACAAGTTTATATCTGGCTTGTACCTTATATCTTTGTAATCCTGTCACTTGTGTTGATGAACCATCATGTTTTCGTGGTTAGTATGTTTGCCTTCCAATTGTGAGGTTGTGAGTTCAAATCCCCGCTGCTGATACAGCAGGTTTCCTGGCCTTGGAATGAAAGAGTGAAACCCCAAATCCATGTCACAGTAGGTGTCAGTGCATTAAAGAACACTCACTGCTTAATGGCCATAAGTACAGTGCTTCACCAGTATAAAGTGACATCTCCATATATAAGGAAGATTTTTAAGTGGGACGTTAAACAGCAATGTAACTCACCAACTTCTGTTGATGTATTAATGTTTTATACCACTCCAACATTATTACCCCTGATATCAAAGTATTATCAAGCTTAGCAGGCTTCAGAAAATTTAACCAAAAAACTTTATCCTGCAGTGAGGGACCTTTAATGAGGCATTCTAAATTTTTGAAATAAGAGCTTGATTTTTACTCCCTCATCAGAAAGACAAGAAAGAAAATAATGTCCTACATCTAAGGCTCAAACGCTGGACCTCACGTCTCAGATGAGCACCCTACAGCTCAGTCTTACTCGGGCTTAGCACCCAAAACTTGAAAACTTGCTTAAGTGTGAGAATTTACTCAACTATAGCTAATACTGAATTCTGATTGGCTGAGAGGCTTGAGTAGAGAAAATTCTGACTTAAATATATATGGTTATATATTTAGACTGAATATGGGAGAATAAGTCCGCCTTGGTCTACACAGTAAAGAGGACCTTGCAAGCTCTGCCCTGTTTACTGTGTAGAGCCGTAAATGCCTGCATTGATAAATGTCCGCTGACTTCATTATGACATCATTCGTGTAAACCAATATGATGGACATTTACGCTTACTCTGCTGTTTTCTTTCCACTTTTTGTTCGTTAACTGATCAATTTTGCAAGGAATAAACTGATAATAGGCATTAAAAGGTGTAATAAAAAGGTTATAGACTGAGTATTGGAGAATAAGTCCGCCTTGGTCTACACAGTAAAGAGGACCTCGCAAGCTCTGCCCTGTTTACTGTGTAGACCTTGGGCGGGCTTATTCCTGCATATTCAGTCAATAACCTATAAGTAATTATCAAAGAAGTTTTCTAGTTTTACTTTGAGGAATCTTGTGGACATCAACCAGGTTCAATGAACCCAGAGTTTCTCCTACACCACTTCAAACTAGATGCTGTCATACTTGGTATGACTGAATGAATGTGGGGTATGATTTAAAATAACAAAACAAACAAATAAAATCTTTGTTTGATCTGAAATTACTCTGATTAGACCATTTGGAATCTCGCCTTGTGACGGAGGGTAAGAAATTAAATGTTTTAATATGTCCACACCTTGATCAAAATGTGATACATCTAATTAAATGTAGGTTTAGCTACGATTCACCCTGTTTGACGATTTTCGAGTTTAAGAGTATATCCAGTTGCAAATCTTGATTTGAAGACCTACTTCCCAGGATTGTTCACTTAAATTAACAGCAATCCTGATATGAAGTGATCATAATGGGTATAATTATCGGATACGACCACATTTTCTCACCTCAAGTTCATTGGCCTACGGGGTATTTAGGTCTACCAGCTGAGCGTGGTGAGTATATCAATTTCTCACGTTCAGCCTCCGTCACAAATAAAGCATTCAAAAAGCTGCCGAGTAAAATCTGACGGAGCACCTCACGTCAAATAGTATTTGTATCCCTGCTATCTTTCCCACTTCTGACACATCAGGGACAGAGATAGGAATTTCAATGTTTGTTAAAAATTTGTACAATCAAATGAAATTAGACTTTAGAGATATGAATGCCCTACTAGCGTCAAGATGAATTCAGCCGTTTGTCAGACAAATTAAGTTTCTATCAGTCGTTTGTTTGTTAAGTATATGAATACAATGTTTTAATATGCCCACACCTTGATCAAAAAGTGATATAAATGTATACCTATAATTAAACATTACTAGATAAGTACTTGTATTTGAATACAAAGTTTATTTCATTGCCACCAAGAATTTTGATGATGGGAAATATTCAATGTACAAAGTAAATTAAGTTAAAGGAAAGTTTTCTATAAATTTTAGGAAAAAATGAATCACAAAAGACAAGTTAAATTTGGCTGTTAAGGAAAATTTAAAACTTCAACTTTCCCTATATCTAAATTTTCTTCAGTATCGAAAGGAAAAAAAGCTCGAGTAGTTTTAGTTTGGTTGTTGTTGTATTGTTGTTTAGCGTCCCACTCAAGAATTTTTCACTTACATGTATATGCAGACGACATCGTGTGCTGGTGATCAAAGGGCAGCAAAATTTGTCTATGCTCAGCACTTATGGCTGTAGAACTGGAAGAGTTCTTTAATGAGCTGACACCTACTGTGACATGGAACCTCAGGTTTATACAAAGACAGGGACAGCCACCAAAGCATGGCCCAGAATAAAAAAACCAATGACCATACAATCAGAAGGCAAACACACTAACCATTGCACGGTGGCACGAGTAGTTTCAGTAACACTGATACAATGTCCATCATTGAAAAGTGGAGCTCCAAGTTGTACAAGCAAAATCAAGAGGAATATGCAATCATTCTGCATGTTTTATTACTTAATATGACATTTCAATGCAAAAATAAAATAAGAACTTTCTAAATTATTGTAGAGGCAGTCGCAAAATCTGAAAAATACACTGTACATAGAAGTAATTGTGCCTATTTCTTGAACAAGAATTTTTTATAGCATTTACATGTGAATATGTAGCACAAAAAATAAAGGAATGAACACATTTTAGAACAATACTTACATGAGTAAAATCTCATGAACAAAACTTGAAAAAAAATCACATGCATAATCAGAAACATAGAATAATCAAAGAGCACCATGGTAACCTTGACAACGGTTTTCTTACAATAAAATACCAGTAGAAGTCTTGTTACATGTAAACATGTTCACCTAAGTAGGACATTGTCTAAAACTAAAATGTAACTTCCTTACTTTTTAAAAGCATCGCCTACAACTACAACTGTACTGTATGCAAGGATATCTTAGCTGTCATCGCTAAGAAATTAAATTTCCAACATTCGTGTTTATGCTGAGAACAGAGAAGGGACGATAGTATGAGTTTCTTCTCATTTTGTAATGACATTAGCTAAGAAAAGATTCATAACACTTTCTGTGGAAAAATAAAACTGTTTTGTAAAATTTTAAGTGAACACAGAATGAACTGAGTTTATGAACACATTTGGGATGAACATCATTATTTTCCTGTAAGAAATGCCACAGGGAAACACTCCTTTTGCACCAAAGTGGTTGAAAAAATTGTATACCAGTTGTATAAAGACTAATTTGTTTTAAAAATCACATCCGTGCCATATAATAATTCCTACAAAAATGGGAAGAGCAAATGGTTTAATGTATGAACATACATGTATACATATCAGAAATGCCCCTTCTTCTCTTGAAATTAACAAGTGTACATACATAAAAGACAACACCATACTAAAGCACGTCAATCTGAGAGCTTCAGGTTCTTGAGCCTCAGCAAGGTCTCTAAATCAAAGACATATAAGTTTTCTAAGGTCCACATTGCCCAGCACGCTAACCACTCGCCCATGGAAGCCCCGTCGGTGAAGGGCTTCAAAGGTTGATCAACATATACTAGAGCTCAGGACAGATGTCAACTGGGAATGCTTACTCTTCCTAGGCACCTGATCCCACTTCCGGTGTGTCCAACTATAATTATGCAAGCTCTTTATTTTGTACTCCTATTAGGAATCATAAGATCGATCATTTCTTGTTTGTCTTCTCATGAATATGTCACACTGACATCTGTCGTGAGCTCTAGTATATCTTGATCAAGTAAACAGTCATATGAACAAAAGTTTCACAACAACAACAACAACAAAATCTAAAATAAATATCAGCTGGGTATGAACACTTTTTTCTTCACTAACCAATGCTTAAATTATAAAGAGCAATTGCTATTGTTTTAGGTAAATCTGAAATGGAGATAGGTAATAAAATGGTTTTGAGAAATATTTCCTATGTGGAACTCATGCAGGTGAAGGTATGTTTGGCTGGTGAAGTAGCTCAGATGACACTACTCAAGTAGCCACATTTCAAAGTTGTTGAATCTCTCTTTACATCAAATTTTCAATGCTTTGTTACTGTGGGTAAAACAGTTAAATCTCTTTCACTGTGGAAATTACTTATGTGCCTCAAAGACAAGAAAAGCTAGTTTTCCGTAATGATTGTACCCTAATAACTGAATAACTGGATGTTTACAAAGAAAATGAGAATGCTCCTGTGTAGCATGGCCCAGCTAGTCTTGTCTCCCATTGATGGTGATTATGATATTGTATCTAAGAGGACATGTACATGTAGTTATCCAAATCATCGTAACACTTATGAACACATCAAAGACTACAGAGGATGCCGCTGTGTCACATAATATTGTATCAGATCGTACTCTGGCAATGCCATAAATGCCACCATATCTCACGTCTGATTCCTCAGCCGTTTCGGGGCCTTCTGTTCCCAGTACTGATGCAGGCGTTGCTGCCATCTTTTCCAGTATTCCTCGCACATCTTTCTATTCATTATATGGACATGTGCTGGATCACCGTTAGAGTAGGCTACTACCACTGCTGCATTTGTTACCTGTTTCACCTGCAATAAAACAAAAGCAAAATTAGATTGTTAAAGTCATTGCCCAGTGTACTACATATGATAAAGACTGGAGGGATGTGGCTTCAAATCCAGGGTCAGACCCTAAAAATTAAAGTCCTGTGTCAAAGTTTAACCTCAAAAGTATTGAATCTTGCATTCAGCTTATTGCTGCCACCATGTGTTCCTTGTTCACTTACATTGCAGTTGATTGGTTAAACTGTTGTTTAACGTCTCTCTCAAGAATCTTTCACTTATATGGAGATGTCACCATGTGCCGGTGAAGGGCAATAATTATGCATATTCTATACTTATGGCCATAGATCAGGAAGGGTTCTTTAACATGCCAACACCTACTGTGACAAAGGACCTTGATTTTTACTGTCTCATCCAAAAGACAGGGACACTCACTTAGTGGTTGTATGATTGTTTAATGTCACACTCAAGAATCATCCAGTTGGAGACAACACAGTATGTTAGTGAAGGGCACCAAATTTGGCCTATGCTGGACACTTCGGGACATTGAGAAGTGAAGGTTCTTTAACATGCTGACACATACTGAGATATAAAACCTCTGTTTTTTTACTGTCTCCTCCAAACGAGAGGGAGAGACAATGTTCCAAGAAAAAGCTTGAACCACTGACCTCATGATCTGAAGATTAACACACTACTACAGAGTCATAATGGCTCTCACTGCCATGATACATGTGTGACCAGAATAATGTTAAAAAAAAATGTTGTAAAACAAGTGTACAGCAACAAAACCAACAAGTAATCATAGTGAGGACCCAAAGGTCCATATATCACTTACTTCATGTTAAAGTCCTTAGTATGGGTCAAATTTTGTTACCAGTAAGTCTGTATGTACAGAAAATCTAATGGAAAGTCTATCCTCATTGTGCTTCTTATCTATGCAATGCTGAACATAGATCTAATCAAACCCTACTGAGAGAGCAAATCACATTACTTTTGTCTATAACCAATCCAATTTTGAACTTCAGACATTGAAGGTACCAATCATCATACAATGTAGTAATACTGCTGATACCTACTGTGACAGGGGACTCATCTTAAGAACAAGACAAATCCAGTTTCCACTACCAAGACTCGAACCCCAGACCTCATGGTCAAAAGTGGAGTATTCTACAACAGAGACACGACGCCTCTCTGGAGTGTTAAATGCCGCACAAGAGGAGAAGGCTGAGACACAAGAAGGTGTTACAATCCTCCAAAATGTCTACACTACTTAACACTCGTGTATGAGTTCATGGTGGGGTGATATCAGATTAGGGGGATCACAGGGCTATCATCCCAGCAAATCTTTACACACTAGATTACAAGTTCCTAAACAAAAGGATCCTCATACTCTCTATGTTCTAATCACTCCGACTGATCAATTACAAGTAAGATAAAACGGAATAGATAACAGTCACAGTAATCAGTGCCATTAGCGTAATTTTAATGAGTGTAGTGAGGTTGACACAGCACATTGGCTGGTGCACAGATGGCTGTGTTGATAGGAGTTAATGATCCCCGGGAGCTCGCTATCATCAGCCCCTCACATAATCCCCATTAACATTAGTGATAGCTATTAACGTTATCTACAATGCCAAACACAACCATTATGTTCAATGTTTAGTACAAAGAACACCAACCAAGTCCTCATTCAAATAGTTTTCTTTGTTTCTTTATGTAGACTGATAGTTATTTGCTACACCTGAATTGTTCATGTCAAAAGCAGCACAAATCACCACATATATGATATAGACATAGGCTAAGACTTAAATGTTAATTCAATGTTTCAATGATGTACCATGGCTGGGCACCATAAAACTAGAGAATTTACTTAAGTCTGAGAATTGTCTCAACTCCAGCATCTCAGCCAATCAGAATTCAGTATTCACTGGGGATGACAAAATTCTCAGATCAGTAAATTCTCAACTTGTGTGGTGCCAAGGGCAGGTATGTGAAATATTCTTGAAAGTGGAAAAAATCTCCCATGCAAATGACAATCGAGAATTGCACTTTTTGGAAACTTTGGTCCCTGCATCATGTTGTTGTTGTTCTATTGTTGTTTAACGTCCCACTCAAAAATATGTCACTCATATGGAGACGTCACTGTGTGCCGGTAAAGGGCAACAAATTTTGCCTATGCTTATGGCCATAGAGCAGGTAAGGCTCTTTAACATGCCAACACCTACTGTGACAAGGGATCTCGGTTTTTACTGCTTCATCTGAGAGACAGGGACTTCCAACTGCAGTGTGGTGCTGCGCAGATAAGAACCCTGGACCCTTCGATTTGAAGTAGAATATGCTAACCACTCGGCCACGGTGCCCCCCCCCCCTCCCCCGCATCATACATCAACGACTATTATAATGGTGATGTATACAAAACTGGATTCCTTTTTAACAATTTGGTGCAAAAATCATCAGTATATTTATATAGATGTATGATTGACAAAAGAAAGACAAGAGATCCTAGAAGGATCTTGACGCCCACCATTAATAGATCTT
>JACSZP010016746.1:2097-21687 GCA_016161895.1 Pinna nobilis | reverse complement strand
CAGTGGCAGTGCCACCATTATGTCTAGGTCCATGATTATGATTTTGATACCAGTACAGAAATAAAGCTTAATTCTTTTGATTTCAGTGGATCTAATTTTTTCTTTAAAATGAGTCAAATTTCCTCAAGAGTATCAACTGCTTTTCTAACATAATTATTAGTTGTATGGATAAGTAAGCTAAATTGGATAACTTGTGATCAATCCATTTGTAATGTATCAAACTTATGATCAATAAAATATGTTTGATCTAATTGTACTGATTGACCTCACCTTTGTTTAGATGACATATTGCTGCACTCCTCTCTCCTATTTTGGCTCCTAGACCTGGATTCTTTAGAGCTACAATGAAGTTTTTGGAGCCCTGGAATGAAAGAAAATGCACTTGTATAGTACAGTGTAATATTTGAGTAAAGGTAAGTAAAGTTCCATTGTACATGTAAGTATGGCACACTGATGAGAATAAAACATTAGACCAAAAAAAAGAGTAAATAAATATATAAATAAACCATTAATCGATGCAGAAAATCAAGCCCAGATTAACTGTAATTTAAGAAATATTATATGTATGCAGTTAAGTTATATGTATAATATAAAAAAAAGCATACTATTATGTTATCTTGATAAAGTTTCTTTTTGTTAAATAATTCATTGCAACAAAATTCCAACATGCAAAATCTGTAAATTGAATAAAGTATGAATAATAAAAAAAAAAAAACGAAAGAAACAAGGGGAAAAAATCTGAAATCAAATAAATGTTGTCATTGTCTTCAAGTATTTATGTTGATACATTTTCTACTTCGAATTATATTCAAATATTGCAGTAATATAAATTAAAGAGTTAATAATAATATCTGTGCTATTCAATATGCATGTTGTCCAAGTCAATGTATACTCCACTATCCTTCAAGTGTTGTTATTCCCCTTGTTTTAAAGCCTGCTGTTAGGACTTTTTGAGTTTGATGTCATAGGCATTGGCCACATGGAATAGTGCAAGATATTATTTTTTTATAATGTCATAATCAAACCTCCAAATGTGATTTTGCTTTTCTGATGAACAGCAGCCACTGTGGCTTAGTTTTCAACATGTTTACCTCCTGTCATTGGTTTGAATCTACCCCATGCTGCGATTGGCTATTATAGAGACAGTAAAAACCGCGATCCTATGCCACATTAGGTGTTGGCACAATAAAAGAACATTCCCTGCTCAAGGGCAATAAGTGCCAAACATGGACCAAATTTGTCACCCTTCACTGGCATATGGGGACGTCTCTATGTAAGTGAAAGATTCTCTAGTGGGATGTTAAAAAACAATACAACCAACCAATCAGATGAACAAGGGAGGTAACAACACGTTTTGAAGTATGAACACATGGAGTGATTTTATACAATATTGAAAATTATACACTTTTCCTAAACTCTCACATGCTCTCAACAAGTACGGATTGCTATCATCAATTGACTAATAATCATTGAAAACAAAAACTCTGACACCTATGTCTACTGCATTTTGTTAATCAAAATTGTTTGCCTGTTATCACAGAAAAAATTTAAAAAAACAAAAAAAACAAAACTTTTTTTTACCGGATATATTTGTGAAATGATAATGAATTAATTCACAAATTCAGGTGCACTAAACTGCATGCTTCTGTAGTGCATATGAACTTATGAATACAACTGATTTGTCTAATTCTTAAACACAACTGTTTATGTAATTACTATCAGACTAATTCTGTTTTACATGCACTTGTTGAAGAGTTACTGGAGGGCTAAGTACTTTACTTTAAAGATGTGATGAGTGTATTGATAATTGTCTTCTTTGCCTTATTTGGCATTTCTATAAACTATGTAATGCCTGCATGCGAAATAATATATTATCCTTGCCTGTAGTGAGGAAACTTGACACCGTTGTATAAGAAAGTAATGAAATTGTTTTTCAAATCACAGAATTCAATATTCAGTTTAATGCAAATGAATTACTTTCTCTGCTTTTGTGGCACATCATACATGTAAGCATTTGGATTTATTTTTGAATGAAGTATTGCTATATGCACAAGTCAGAATGTGTGATTAAGAGCAAAATAATTGAACATTTATTAGAATAGTATGAAATGTCCCTGCAGTTTTCAGAAAGAAAAATGAAAAGAAAAAATGAAAAGTTGATCTCTTTAATCACAAGTTTGATTCATTTTCAACAAAACATTCTCAAGACAATTGGTAAATCTTAATTTCCAAGTATGATATGCATGTATTTTGCAGCAAATGTATAAATGTTCAATGTATTTGCCATATGCATCTAAATATATGTGTAAAACTATAAATGTATGCAGTTATTTGGATATGAGAGAGGAAAAAATGAAAGAACGGAGAGGAAGGTGTTTATATGTGAATGAAAATTAATGGTTGTAGACTAAAACAGGCAGAACTTTTGTTTCTGTCTATTCAGCAAAAAATGACAAGAATTCCCAAAGAGTATGTTGTGACATTAACATCTTCTAGATGTACATTGTGGAGTTATTTACGTCAAGCTTTAGTAGCACATGTATACCAAGATGCATCAGAATGTTATCAGATCTAGATACATAGATACTCCATACTAACAAATATGCCATAGCAAACAACAGGAGATATTTTAGGAGGTACAACCTCCATGTTTTTTCTTTCATCTTGCAGTGTAGGTTCACCATCGTATTTTTATGTCATTAGCGAGGCTCCTCCATCCCATTGGTATTTTAGACTCTAAGTGCTGTACACAGCTCATTACCTCATGCAATAACATTTTATTTACGTTTGTGTGACTGAGTAACTTCACTTTGAACAATTAACAAATAACAAATCAGCACTGAATTACCTCTCCGGGTGCCCACTAAAAATGTGAAATATAACAGACTTGTGCATTAGAAAACGATGTGCAGAGAAGACGGGGAAAATATTCAAACAAATGAGGAATGTGATATAAAACAGCTTGTTTATCCTCAGAAATAACACAAAACGACAAAATAGAATATTATGGTCTATATATATATGAATGGTGACCCGAGTCATGTCTGGTGATTTCTGACTATCTTTTATGTTACATGATGTTCTCCAGCTCCAAATACGTGTAAATACACATATAACTGCAGGATATAGATTTATTGTAGGTATATATTCCTGATCTGAAATGCCTACACTCACTTTTTCTTTTCTTTTTATACATGGTACATACATGTACATGTAACACTGACAAAAGTGATATGTTACCATATTGATTGATCAGAGAGGTTGTCAGATTCTATCTCTCTAACTTCATTATTTCCGTTCAAAAATAATTTGAAGGCAAAATCTAAGATCTTGGCTGATCTTGTTTTAAAGACTTTTTGTCTGAGATGAAAAAAATATTTTACATGTATTTCTTACATTAAAATACCAATGACACTATTGAAAAAGGCAAAAAAAATTCAATTAGATACTGCAGCATAAAATACATGTATCTCTGTGCATTACCTTCACAAGTTCAAATTTATTAGGATTCACACACAGATTAAACTTCAGACAGATTTAAGAAGGTTGACAGGGGCATAAATCCAGGGAATCATACATGTATTCAACTGTGAAGGGAAACAAGACACGCACAATTACCTCGTAGCGGCCACCTTTGAACTACAAATATTGTCATAGATTAAAAAGAACCTCAAATCTTTACTGAAGTTTAGGTTTGAAAAGCGAGGGATCAAATTCAAAATGAAGTATATTTTAATCTTGGGTGATGAGATATTCAAAATTATAAGGTGAGAGATCTCTTAAAAAAATGGACTTTTGGGGAAATTCAATCAACAAATCAATATCACAGTCACTTGTCTTTTATGTCATTAACTTTCTACTACAGTCGAGCCTCATTAATCCGGACGCCAATAATCCAGATGCTTCATGTTCAGGACGAAATTTCCTGGGTACAAAATTTTTCAGTAGCACTGGTCATAATTATAGATGCGATTCTGTAATCCGGATGCTTCACTTATCCGGACAATTTGCTGGGGAACCAAGGTGTCCGGATTAATGAAGCTCCACTGTACTTATTGTCTTGGGATAACAAGAATTGGGAAAACTTGTGATTCTAAGCAATGACTTTAACATTTGACCATTCAATACATTTAAACATAGGTAAAATGCTTTGGCCATGCATGTGACCTACTCTTTACTGCAGTATTGTCTGAGCCAAATCATTGAATTTACACGAGAAAGTACCAATTGTAGATTGTGTTTTCGCTTGGAAAAAAAAGACTGGATGGGGTTGGGGTGTTAGGGAGCTTAGAGGTGACTTGCAGAAATTGATCATGCTACCCTACTTCTTGGGAAAGGGACACTGCTGAATTTCATGTGAACATATTTAATAAGTTTTTCTAGAAAATGTTCCTGCTTTTCTTCTGAATGTTTGCCCTATACATGTACACAAAAACAAGCCTTTTCCTGTAGTTCCCAAGGGGCTGAAATTTGGACCCATTCCTAATGCAAAAACATTTGTTTTTCACTAAATCTGAGAAAAAAAAAAATCCAAATTGAATTGATCATGCTTTGCATTTACTGATGTTTATAGCAAAACCGAGAATATAAATGTATTTAAAACAAGCTCCGATACAGCCATACCAATTTTTGTTAAAATTCCCTGTCATGCTTCCGATGCCATTTTCCAAAAATAGACAGAAAAAGGCCTGACAAATGTACAGAATGCCAAACAAATTAACTTTTCATGTCCACACTTGTCTGAAATTAACCCAGTAGTGCATTGTTGATTTTGTCCCTAGCATCTACTTACTTTGGCATCTTTGTTGACCTTGACTGTGATTGTTTTCTCCAGTTCCTCATGCTGGAATTCTAATTTGCCCTTTGTAACACCCACATAGTCCACATCTTTGCCAATACTTTCACCACCCCTTGCTGTGCCATCACTACAAAACGAGAATATATTTACATCAACTTCAATTAATATGCCATCCCTGTTTAGATAAGTTATAATAACACAAAAGTATTCTTAAGTTGACCTTACCTCTTTTTTTTTCTTATTTTCATTTTTCTTTTTATTTTAGAGGGAGAATTTTTTTCGTTCCATGTAAATGAGTCAATAAACTTGATTGAGCTCATGTAAATGGTCTGTTTAGAAAGCAATCTGTGGAAGTGTCTTATGAGCATGCATGCTATATTCAGTGATAAAATTTCTATTATTACTAATTCAGAAATTACAAATAATATGTTATTTATGGACAAATGAAAGGCCAAACAACACATATACAGTGTACTGACTCAGGACCTTTGTTATCACTGCCACAACAAAAGGACAGGCAAAGTAACCTCATTATGAGATTGATGATACCACACAAAATACAAAAATAACACTAGATGTGTCGGTACACCATGAATGCCCCCGTCGGCAGCAATAAAGAAGACACTACTATACTGCCCTACACATAAACCAATTTAAGTCCAGGGACCATAACTCCTGTAATAAATTATGAACAGCCTTCCCCTTCCCACATGTACATTTTATGTTGTGATCATCAGTTGTACAAAGTTTCACTGAAATCCCCCAAAGGGTTAAAAAGGAGTTGCAAAGACAAAATATTGGGACAAACGGAATGACAGAAAGACCAACTGACGGACTGATGCAACACTTTATGCCCTTGGCCATTTTACAAATTAATTTGAAGGTTTACATGCAATATGTTACAGGTCAAACATTCATGACCAACTTTTCATTATGTGACATAATTTCATGTGTGTTATGTATTCCTTACGTGGTGGAATATTCTATTTGAATTTTTCCATCCATTCCATTCTCTCTGACAACTTTCAGTGTAACAGTGCCCTGTTTCATATCAGCATAGTTATGAGACTCCTCGAAGTGGAACTCTCCAGGCTCTGGAAATAGAAAACAGGATGAGAACTGAACCAATGCGAATGACTACAGAAAAAAGATTAATTATAGGGGACTGATTAAAAGGTCGGATATTTAATTACCTGTACATCACAACCAAATATCTATATCGTATTCAGACCAATGAGTGTCCATGTATATCCCTCCTCTCTCTATAACCCAAATTCATCTAGCCTGGGTGCCATAAACATTTATTTAAGGATGAGTATTTTCTCAACTTCTAAAAATGTTGAATTCTGAATTTTCAACTCTTTACTGGCCAAAATTCAATCGCAAGAAATGAATTATACACCAATAAGATAAGATACATGTATAACATCAAAAATAGAAGCTCTCTCTCCCTTACACCTTCTCAACAAACCAAATTTCCCCTGATTTAATGGTGTCGGATCTATAACAAACGCATTGTGTATTCAACATATAATAGAGTTACTTACATGTACATAAAAGATTCATTCTTGGAAGAAAAACAAAACAAAAACCCCCCCCCCCCCCCAAAAAACACCCCACATTGAATAAGTTAAACTTACCATCGTCATCAAGGACGGTTACCCTGGTAACACTAGGATCCCCTAAAGCGCTGCTATTGTTGGGGTTTTTCAGGATGATGTAGAAGTCTTTGTCTCCAGTGAACTGTCCATCATTGATGATCTCTATGTGTATGTTCTGCTTATAATCGGACTCTTTAAATGTCTGTAATCATAAGAGAGGGGGAAAACGTCAGTACCATTAGATGGAGGTTCACATATATAATATAGATTCTCTTATAGTTATTAAGGAGATGGAAACAATCCCTAAAAGGATCCCATCAGAAACCAATGTGACAGCAATTACTACCTACTAATAGTGTTCCATGGGATATCCAAATATGTGACCTTCACCAATTTCTGTATGATCTCTCTCCCCTTGGGTCTGCCATGGCCTATGGTTATAGTGTGTTTGTCATCTGATTGAGAGGTCTAAAGTTAAAGCCCTAGCCATGGTACGGTGGGCTGCCCCTGCCTTTAAGATGAAACTGTAAAAAGCTGAGGTACCATGTCACAGTAGGTGTCAGCATGTTAAAGAACCCTTCCTGCTCTATGGTCATAAGTGCTGAGTATAAGCAAAATTTGTTGCCCTTCACAGGCACCAGTGACGTCTCCATATAGGTGAAAGATTTTTGAGTTAGACGTGAAACAACAATATAATTCAAAATCAATCAATCTCTCTCTCTCTCTCTCTCTCTCTCTCTCTCTCTCTCTCTCAGTTGTCAACCTAGTGCTTATGATAAATAGGAGGGGAATTTTTAGAGTGTTTTCTTTAAAAAAAAAATAAAGATCAGTGTACATGTCTGTGTGCATACATGTATTGATGTACATGTATGTGTTAAAGTTCATGGACATGTTTATGACATATAACTCCAAATTCAGCATGCATCATGCAATAACTTCAAGTGCATGTGACACAATGTATTATGTATACACAACAGTACTCATTAACTTGAAATCCCATCAATGTAATTCAAGTTTTTATAAATCTGTACATGTAATAAAATTGGAAGTCTTCATTTGACGTCACATCATAATTATTCACCAATAACACAATGTGTGACAGACAAAAGTTGATATACTAGAATAGCTAGCATCGGCCATTCATGCAAGTGGGCTAGAAATGCATAAAATGATCAAAGAATCGTTGTGATTAAATATGATCACTAGAACAATACAGTTACTTAATCAATAAAATCGTACAAATATATAATGAGTTTTTTTTCCTTTAAATCATGTGTGGTATTATCTATAAGTCACCTATATATCAGTCATCAGTTAATTTCTGAGTCGCTTGGGGTTTAAATTTCAACTTTAATAACTCTACCTAGCACACCATAATACGGATGTGTATGGAAGATGTCACACTTTTTTCAATGCGGAGATCATTAGGTACCATGTTACAGAAATTTGAGCCTTCTAACCTGCCTGGGACTATGACAAAATTGTTAAAGGGAACAACACGTTACATAAAAGAGTCTTTATCAATCTGATCCCCTACAAGAATACCTTGTCACCAGGTATAAATCAATTAATTTCGTAATTAGAGTTTTTCGAAATCCTACATATGTAATCTACAGGAAGTTGTAAATAAATCTGACAATGGTGCTCCAATAACTGCAGGACAAGACTGCCGTCATGGGGACCAATACACAAAGTTGCTATGACAAGTATATAAACAACAGTTTTGCCTCTCCGCAATATTGATTCATAGTATAAATAAATATACATGATCAATAGACAATACTAAAATCAAAGCTATGAATTCATTAAATGAGCATAAATTACTTGGTACATGCCTCTAATTTTACAAGCAATTTCCTATTGTGGAAATACATGTATATATGTATTCAAAACATTAATCAAAACTAGAATTTCCCGAAAAGAAGTATTGTTATATATAAAGATCTTAAAGCATTATTTTGAAAGGATTTTACTGTAAAAAAGATAAAGAAAAGTATTGCTAATGGTCATACATACCAAAATACCAGAATTGTATTTGAAGTCCCTGCCAGCCTTTCCGGATCCCTCTCTAGTCTCATACTCCACAGCTACAACACCCTCGAACACCTGAGATCCTGGCTGTTTGCCAGCAGGATCCGCCGTGACGGGAGTAACAAGGGCCTGGGTGGCACCATTTCTGAAGGCAACTGTATCTCCATTCTGGAAGTCACAAAAAAAGCAATGGATTTGGACTAGACTGTATTTATATATGTGATGCAGTTTATACAATATTTTGTACACAATATCTGAAAAATTATTTAGTCATGGTTTTCACCAAACTGTGGTCCAGCATATGTGTATGGCTGCTGTGTTCAATAGGTCTGAAGACAAAGTTTTGGCCTGGTAGCAAAAATCAAGCAAAAAGGCAGGAAACCAGTCTATCATGTAACTGGGCTGATGACTTGATCTCTGATTCAGAAGGTGTGTAGTACATATAGTTTATAAAGATAAATGCACTATAACTAACTATACTTGTTAATTTCTATACATTTCATGAACGTTGTCTGCAATAAGTCAATATTCTAAGTTTTTGTTGAAAGTAACATTGATTTTAGATTATCTATTACACAGGCAAAATGCATCATCTATGTTCAATATTAATTTTTTGTTTTCAAAGCAAATAAACCAAAATCTAGGTAAAAAAAACACAATCAACTTACCACAATCTGTGCCTTCTGTGGAGTCTTACTGTAGGAGAGAAAAAATATCAAAATATTAACAGAGTGAATTTCAGAGAAGACAACAAAAATAATAGCCAAAATTAGTCTAAATAGCAAGGTACCGTAGACTCTTTAGTGAGGTTTGAGTTGTCCAGAATAATGACAAAAGAGACTAAATATTGATGATCATGATTTGATGTTTGTATCTAAAGTAAGGTAGTCCATTATGCAAGGTTCTGCTGTACTCCTGTTAGACTTTGTAAATTCACATCTTATATATGTAACAAAACAATTTTATCCTTGTTCTACTTTTCCATAGATTTTTTTTAATTCATAAGCAAATACAAATACTGTTCCAAAGCCTCTTAACAGAATTAACCTAGTAACTTTGGGACTGTATCATCCAAAAGGAAACAGGTCTTTTAGATAACTATCATAATACTGATACATACCACAAACATGTAAAAAACATCAAAATTCCATTACGTTAAAGAGAGGGTAAGAAATATTTTTTTATCAGAGATTCAAAGTGATCAATTTATCTTTGTTTTCACTAAGGCATAATATTATCTAGATGTGAGTTACGGTGTTCGACTTTTCTGCTTTTCTAGAGATGATGTAAATGTAAGTTTCAGGTAATCAATAAGGTCAAGAAATCATTCTGTACAAACAATTTGTCATATGTTGTTTAATTAGAGCACAAATATATCACCCATTGTTAGGCGTCTATTTATAGGACTAACTTTACATGGTAATTACAAGAAATCGAGTATAGTACATTTCCTACAGAAACATATGAAATTTACGTATAATGATCAAAGATAATCAGCTGATCAGTTAGAACAAGTCAATCAGAACTTGAAATCCATAGAACAACTCCATGGAAAGAAATACTGCAACAATGTAGAACTGACTAAATAAATACAATGATAAATAAATTCAACAACATGAAAAGGCATGAATACATGTAACATGTAACAAAATAACAGAAATACAATGAAGCTAAATCACTTTCGGACAAACATTTTTTTGCCATAAAGTTGACCATACTTACAAGAAATTAAAATGATTTCCAATTAATCTGGGATCATGAATAATAGATTTATTTACATTCACACATAACCGATTGTTATTGATAGAATGAACCAATATTGGCATGAGAAAAAATTAAGTATCCTTTTTATTGTTAGATCAAAGATCAATGGAACAAGGCTTGTTTGTGAAACAATGAGGTCTCAGGATGGTGTAAAATTCATACATAAAACATCAAGGTCAATGGTAAAAATATTGGCTCCAATTGGCCTTGATAGAGAGAACATGCGTGTGAAATATAAAAGCTATCTTTTATATCCTTGACCATTCAAAAGTTGGTAGACCAGCCTTCACATTTTAAATTATTGGGATGTGAAAAAGCAAAAACATATTCTGAAAGTATCACTAAAGCAATACATATCCCCTACTGATCCTATAAAGGGCTATAACTGATGTAAAAGTAGGTCAGCCATCACCACAGTCAAACTTGACCTCCAACTTCTCATAATAAAGTTGCACAATAGTTTTCAGCTCCATATTTGAAAGCTTGCGGGGTAAAAAACTGAAGTCTGACAGACTGCACGGACAAGAGATGTAGGCTGAACCAATAGTCCTCCAAGCCCCCTTAAATTCCAACACTCAACTAAGAACCTTTATAGTTACATGTAGTTGTGCAGTCTAACTTATGTTACCAGATAAAATGTACAACATTAAGTAGAATCAAATGATCTTATTGATGGGCACCTCTATGCTGCTATGATCTATCATAGAGGGATATTATGTTAGAAAAAATATTTGCATACATGTAGATGTTTCAATTTCATATCATCCTACAGCAAATTGGTGAATATATGTTTTAGTCATATTGTGGCATCCAGTTTGGCAGGTAGAATTCATTGACCTATCACAAGTAAATTGGCATTTCCTAACATTTGGTAATTAGAAACAGCAACTAGAATCAACTGGAGCCAGAAAGGATCCAGAGGTGAGAAAAGTTATGACGTAACACTTTCAACCCTAGATATTGAAATGGTATGTTCTTTTCTCTTGTCTTAGACCAGTCTATCATGGTCTGTAGTGTTAAAAAAATTAAGACCTAGTGCTCTAGCTGACCACTTGGCTATACATTATACAGAGACGTAAGCACTATCTTTAACCCTTTCAACCCCAAGTATCAGAATGGTATGCTCTTTTCTATTGTCTTAGACCAGTCTTTTTCGGTCTGTGGTGTTGAAAGGGTTAAACAAAAATTTCACTTCCCTGTAAAAACGTGGATTGTCACAATCATTACATAAAACATACAAATGTACTTGACACTCCAAATCTGAGTACAAAAATATATATTTGACTGTGATGAGAAAGATCAAGGCTTAATTCTACTAAAGAAGAAATTTTCAAAGTGCAATGATGCTCGGGGGAAATCATATTAAAACTGAGAAGGATAGTGCATTGAAGAGAAAAAAAATACACCAATTAAAAAGAGAGAAGTAACATTCAGTTCAGGCGAGCTAAACACTCCAAATTATGTTTTTCACTTTATTTCACAGTTGTCAGTCGGTAATCTAATTAAAGCGATTGATTGGAACTGACGTTTATGTGCATTTGAAACTTACGTCAGATTTCTGTGGAACAGAACTTCAACTTCCAGTTCTCCTTTACTTTCCAGTACGTGATACTTCTCAGTAGCAAATGTAAATTTGCCAAACAGATCACCTACGTGAAAAAAACATGAACAAATTATGAACGTTCAAAATAACACAATAGAGTACCAAGTGTTTGAATTTCTAAATTTTGCTGTATAGAAATAACACAAAAATTCCTTCAAGAGCCTATTGTTTATATTCTCTTCTTTTAGCTAGCAACAGTAGTTGAGAGGCATGAATCAAAATATCCAATTAAAGTAACGTAAAACAAAAAAAGAAATTAAAAAATTGAATATATAGTGGTTCTGCATCAGTTTCACAAAAATTAATACATGTATCTTTGTCTTATTTGTTTATAAACTGAAAAGGATGGAGACTCTCTCTCTCTCTCTCTCTTTCTCTCTCAATTCCTTTTTCCTATAGGTGCTGCTGTCTCCCACTTTGTAGTACATTGAAAGGATGCTACAACTTCTGCACACAGCCTTAGTGAAATTTAACATAACCTTAGTGAAATTTAACAATTTCAGAATAATCTCATTGAATTGTCACATTATAATCCCACCTGTAACATATACTTGGGATTTAGGCCCTAGGGGGAGACGTTTGCTTTTAATGAAAAGGGGAGATAACAACATTTTTAGAAGGAGATTTTTGAAGATCATACTTGGAGTAGGCATCTTGCCCTTCTGCTGATCAGTGACTTGCTTGACTAGCTCTGCAAACTTGGCTGCTTTGGTGGCACTAGGGACACGCTTCTTTTTGGTGCCAGTCATGGCACTGACTACAGCATGCCGGAATCTATAAATCATAAATAGAGAAAAATGACCCAGATGACAACTATAAATAAAACAAATCTCAGTAAAAAAATGTCTGGGTGAAAGTTGATGAATTCATGACTGATTCAGTATATGTCCTAAAGGAAATATACATTTTGATCTAAATAATCTATCAAGCACAAGAATGATTTACAAGGTTATTGCAAGCAGATTGCAACAACATTGAACTTGATCTAACACGAATATGCATAAAAAATGTATTGTTCTTTTGCTAAACTGATCAAAATGGCAGAACAAAAACATATGGGAAGCATGCTCTTCATGTCTGGTCAATCAAATTTTATGCTAAGAATTTTTGAATGAAATCAATCATAACTGTATTCTAGCTATTTCATATGTAATTGACTTCTAACAGACAAAGGTTAGGGTCTTGGTTGCTCAAGAAGTGTTATTAGTCCTTTTCATTTATATAAAAAACGTAATTTATAAATTCTAAATATATACATTGTACTTGTTGATACATTACATGCATATGGGGGTTAGGTCTTTCTTGGTCATACATTGAAAACTGAATATGCATTGCAAATTATTGTGGACAAAATTTTGCTCTAATATTTACATGTATGTAATATATAATGATTAGATGTACTGAATTAATTTGTATTTTCACCCCCATCAAATATACTGTACATGGGTATACAGATGACATAAATTGTACCTTAGTACATACAAGTACATGTACTTTCACTCGCTCAAAGAATTTTGAGAGAATTCATTATTTTAAATCAAATATTTCAGTGATTTCTTTGCATAAAACTTCATAGTCATTTGACTAAGTGAATTTGTATTAACCAATTTCAAGCCCCATGTTCATTGACAATTCCTGAAACAATTAGTATACAAAGTGGTAAGAAATTTCATAGTTTAAAGAAGTCAAAATCTAAAAGTTGAGTTGACAGATATGAGGACTGGTATCGATGATCTCAAATATCTACATCTTAGAAAACAACAGATATATCTATCTACAGACAACTTCTACCAGTACTATATCACCACAGAAATATTGGAGACTACTAAATATGTCTATATCTACACGTAGTTCAATAATTTACTACAGCTGTGAAAGATTAGAAGAAGTATTGTAAAAAAGACATTTCTTGGTTTTGCTGATACGCCCTCATCCTTAAAAACATTATTATGATTATTTATGATTCTTAAAAAAAAATTTAAAGCCAAAAATGTTCAGAACCAGGACACATGCTTTGATTCCCTCAGATTTTATAACTGGCTTATGTAAATGACTAAGTGACTAAAGAGCAAAATTTTGACAGTCAAATACGAGAAATACTGTGTTTCAATTCATTGAGAAATTTTTGTGTTAATAGGAAATTGTTTGGGACCAATGTTTTCAAATACATGTACAATGTATGATGATGCAGCAATCAATATGACCAAGGTTTCAGGAAAGCAAAAATATGGCCATTTCTATGAGTTCTTTTTTTTTTTCTTTTTCGTTTTTAGTTCTTTATTCCACTGTCCATAGCATTTTGAAGTTTATATTAGGTGAGTAAATGTACATGTATGAGACTGCACTCTATAGAGATAAACTGTGAGAAAGTAAAGCTTAATTGCTTATTAATAATAAAAAAAAAAAAGGTTTCAATTGAAACATTTTTGACTGACTGATGATATTTAGATATAAATGAATGTTATTGATTCACCAGACAATTTTTACATGTAACATAAATATCAATTCTGCATTACATCACAACAACAACAACACGGAAACGGACATCTCCACGGATGACAATATACATTTTTGTAGAGTATGTATGTATGTAGACATGCTCATAACACCTAAGAGTATATCTACAGCAATCAAAGAGAACAAATAAACAATAACATAGACAGTCTGAAAATAAATAATCACAAGGATGAGTCAATAATTAACCAGCCTTGCATACCACTTGTGTCAGTGGCACTTAATGATTTTTTCTTTCTTATGATTACTCTGATCATAATAAACCAATTCATTTATTTTCAAATACTGATATCTGTATTCCCAAGATATTAAATGGATTCAGATATTAAATGGATTCAGATATGCATTAAATGGATTCATCTTAAGCGTTCCTCATTTGTTATCCCTACTATCTACCGTAGTCATTTGATGCCCCAACTAACACTTTCAACAGACTGTAATGAACAGGTCTAAGACAATAGAAAGGAGTGTGCAATTTTAATGATTGGGGTTGAAAGAGTGAGTAACAATTCAGTTGACTGGAATCCTATAATGGGGAATTTAATGTTTCCAGAAAAGGGTCTATATGTATCTTAATTATAATTACACCGATGTGTACACATATAAGCACTTTGATATTGTCCAAAGGAATAAAAAACTAATACTGCTGATACTGGCATTTAGTTACCGGCCATTTTCAGGTAACTTTCACTATTTTAGTATTTATAATTTTCTCATGTTACGTACTGTAACAATGTAGATATATGTCCTACATATACATAGAATTTTTTTTTTCTAAAGTACTGTGAATTAATAATTGACTCATCATTGAGGAACAAGACTTAACTAAGTCAGCCTAGTATCCAACATCAAGCAATGCACTCAGTTGAGCACTAATCATGCAAGCGGTTCTTTTTGACACAAACAATACTGATTTTAGCAATCTTTAAATTTAGATAAAACTAAAACTAAAGCTACATCCCTAGTACTGAAAAGAAATGATAAATGGCTATAAATTAAACTCTGTATTGTTTTCCATATGTCAAACAAAAATTTGTTGAGATAATTTGAATGGTCAATCAAAAGAGACATTGCAGGTTGGTTATAGGCTGAAAATCAGAAAGGACAAGGGTTTGCATGCATGAGATTTGAAATAAAGCTCATTCAGCAAAATGCAAAATAGCTGAATTAATATTCAGTGATATACAGATATAAGAGATAAAAATTCAGTTTAAAGTCATCCATCATGAAATTTCTTGAAGATTCAGAAGCTACAAAGTGAATTCAGTTTCTAATGTGTTCATATACCACAAAGTTTGTCGAATACACATGTGGCAGAGGGGTTATTTCTCTGTCTAAATCACAGACAATCATAACACCAATCTATGGTAAGTAGAAGCATGGGCGTAAACAAAACAGAAGTCTCCTGGTTATATGTACAACTTGAAGATACCTATAGGTAGGTACGAGACGGAAGATTATTTGAGATATAGAACAGTGGGAATGTGAAATGTCACCTGAATCGACTATTATTGTATCCAGTATGAAATCAGAAAGGCAAATAAAAACATATAAATATCTCTGCAAAACTAGCATCTAAAATCCTAAAATCGATGGATATGGCACATAAATGATGATAGGAAACGAGAAATCATGAATTAAGTACATGTATATAGTGAAACTTGATAATAATAAACTTCTAAGGGACACAAGAAAATCTGTCTTTACAGGGAGGTGGTCTGCATTATGAGGTTGATTCTTACATAAATGGTACAATTGGGTAGAGGGGAAAAAAATGGTCTTTGTGACAAAGTTGGTCACTAAAGCAGAATTCACTGTAAGTTAAATACTGTGAAATACTGGTGTCCCTGAGCGCCATCAAACAGAGACAGTATCAATTTCACACAATGTTAGGCATCATGATCAAGGTCACTATAGGTCAAGGACATTGGTACTTGTAATTTTGACCAACATATGAATATAAAAGCCACTATCAAGTTATGGCTTTGGTTTGGATTTATTGGATGCAGAGTCACACAGGAAAGTATTTGTCTGAATCTTAAATTATGGGAACATAAAACAAGATCAAGTTTGTCAAAAGGGGTTCATGCCCTTCCCTTAATATATTTGGATTCACCATCAACTAAGCTGAGATTCAAATTATAAGAATCAGATATGAATTTTTCGCAATCCATGATAAATCATGGTAAAATTAACATTTTTGTTTTTTGTTTTGGACATCTTTGACAAAAGTTGAATATGACAGACAGATACATGTACAATGTACATGAATTGAACTACACTTGTAAAGTACATCTATACATCAATTTACACTTCTGCTTAAGTAAGAGTACAAAATTTAATAAAAAGAAACTAATTATTCTCTCTACTATAGCATGGATATCCATATACAGCATCGTATGAGGCCAATTTAAAAAACAATTGACGTTAGCATAATCTAAAATTAAAGGTTCACCCATTTACACATGGAATTACATCATGTTACGTGATATCTGTTTAATAATTCACTTTTAATTGTATTACATTAAGTGTTTACATAATCATTTGCTATTTTGGAAATGGAATCTCTCCATTTCTGAATCTGTGAAATGAACGAGATACACGTACATGATAACAGGAAAGTGACATGGGACTTGATAACTGATATGATAAATGACTGCAAGAGCACAAGATACACAGCCTGCAGATGGAAATAACTACATTTACTTGTTGTGGCAGTAATAAGGGAAGTCTAGTAGGGGGGATACAGTACATACAGCCTTTTTAATTTCCATAGTTAACAAACATACACTTCAGCATTATACAATATAATACTAGCTCACACAAAGGGTTCAAAGCAAGATAATATCATAATCTAAGTATATGTCAATACATGTATTCTCTAGTGAATGCAGAGGATGGTTGACTGAAGGAAAGGTTAGCTCACTGTTTAACATTCTGTTTATTGTGAAAATGCATACTGAAAGAAAGACAAATAGAAAAGAAATACAAAATAAAACTTATACAGAATTCTTCTAAGGCTAACAATGACTTCAGACTACAAAATAATTTAAAAATTCAATCCAGGTACTCCCTTTTCAATGATGTCCCACAGTGAAAAACTTTAGTAGGAGTGTTCCAAAAATTGGAGAAAAATTGGTGCAGTGATGAGCCAAGTGTTCTCAGACATCACTTCGTTTCTAAAGGAGTACTTTAATTGTAAGTTGAAGTAATGACACACCCACTCTTTCATGAGTATTAATTTTACTGATCAGTGAAGAATAACACTAAATCAAATGTGACCGGTGATGGAATTGCTTATCAAAAGGAATACCTGTTTTGTAATCTACTGTGAAGTGAAAGTTTGTCAAAAAATATTTTGGATCTATAAAATATAAAACTAGACAAGAACACAATGACTGTCATAAGCAATATTGAATTTCTTTTTTATTCTTTGTGATCAAGTATACAGATTTGAAAATCATTCAGATACATGCATTCTTGTCTACTCTAGATTTATACATCCAAATAAAAATGCGATTCCGAATATAGACTAAGACAAGGAGACATTACATACCTAGCTCTGTTTATTACACTTGAACTGATGGGTTTAGTTCTATGTAAACCGACAAAACAACAGTTAAAGAGTGCATGTTAATATCAGATCATGCTAACAATACAAACAAAGACAGCAAATAGGAGAGCAGAATGGGAATCACATAGAAGTTTTAGAAATTAATTTGGGTAAAATAGGAACATTTGTTTGTTATTTGTCTAGTATACCTCACACTTGAAAATCTTTCAGTAATACATGTACAATTTTACTTGTAGAGGAGAGAATCTGACTCATGCAAGTGTACCCAGAAATACACTGTGCCACCAGTCTTCCAAAAGTAAACTGGCAAACACTCTCACATGATCAACCTACCTGTACATGTAGGTTTCGGCAAGGCCTGAACCTGGGCTTACTACAGGTGAGTGTAAATGGTTTAAAGCCCAATGCTCTGACCTTTGAGCCACAAAGGCCCCGCAATCATTGATGAAAAATAGCTTTGTGAAATTTCTTTTAAATATTATAAATTATGAAAGTGAGTTATAGAAAAAATGAGAAATACCATTTATGTCTGTAGCACTGAGACACAGACACATTGAAGCTTAGATACAAGAGCAATGGCTCAACAAAAATTAGTTCTACTTGTCTTACAGTCTAAAAAGAGAGCAAGATATAAGGCAGAGAAGTAAATATGAAATATCAATGAACAATTCATTGTAAGATACCATACAATTTTGATTATTACAAAAAGATCACAACTTCAGGGGTAAGGATAGTTATGAATTTATCATACATGTCATCTATATACAAGTATGATACATCATACACTTTAGGGTTAAAGCTGACAAAATTTAATGTGAAGAAGATTTAGGTTATCATTTCTATTTCTGCTGAAAATTTGTTTCTACACAAGAGTATTAAAAGAGGTCATAATAAACAGCTGGTGAGTAGCAAAAGCAGCAAAAAGACAAAAAAAAAAAGTTGCCACTCTTGAAAATTATTCTTGAAGGTTATCCAAAAAAGTAGTAAAATTTGGTGTGTTTAATTGGTGATATCAAATCTGTAAACCATTTTACACCAGGAAAAGAGAACTTTCTCCCATTGAAAATAGATGAATTCTGTAGTATTAAATGAGGAAAATGCCAGGGAAAAACTTGTTTTCAGATACATGTATTTTGATTTAAGTTTCACAGAAGCATACAATTACACACAGACAGAATTTCATTGAAATATTGTCACATTTGTTATGGAAGTGCAAGGTTTAGGGTCATGAGTAACAGTCTGAAAAGGTATACCATTATAAACTATATTTACTTTGCAATCTGATCTCCGACTATTTTTTAAAAGATCCACTTGGGAGTACTCATATGGAGACATAGCTGCATGCAAACTGGATGAAGGGCATCAAATTTTGGACAATGCACAGCACTTGGGGCAATTGTGTATAGTGAGGGATTTTTAGAGAGCAAACACAAAATGTAACACAAAGCCTTGGTTTTTCAAATCCCAAATAAAACAGCCCAGGGCTTTTGCATCAAACGCCCTGCAATTGCCGATGAAAGATATTAGAACAAAAAAATTAACTTTCTCCTTTTTTTATAATTTGAAAGAATCATTTGTTTTCTTGGTATACCTCTTCATTGATGTGATCATGGGGTTAGTACACCAAAAGAGTGGATGTAGGAAGGTAAAAAAATAAAGGTCATACAACAATTAGGGGTCAACAAAGTAGGGTCTAGAAACCTGG
>JACSZP010016740.1:1212-11749 GCA_016161895.1 Pinna nobilis | reverse complement strand
TCTCTCTCTCTCTATATATATATATATATATATATATATATATGTGTGTATGTGTGTGTATACATGTATATATCATCTCGATTGGTCTTTAGATTGATTACAGTATTCGCCCTCTGACAGTGAGGTCTGGGGTTCAAATCAGAGTCACGTTGCGATTGTCTGACCCTGTATTTTAAATGAGTTAGTAAACTCAAGGTCAGTGTCACAGTAGGTGTAGGTACGTTAAAATCCCTCCCTACTCCACGACCAAAGTGCCGACCGTAGGCAAATTTTGTCGCCCTTCAACAGCACACGGTGACTTTTCTATAAGAATATTGGATGGGACGTTATACAACAAAACAAATACCCAGCAACAACTTAAAATAAACAAAATATCCTAATTAAAATGTGTGTGATACAAAAAGAAGTATGGGAACCAATCACATATTGTTTTCTATTATTGAATCTTTTAAAATTGCAGCTAACGCAATAGGATGATACAGAAATGGTCGAAGATCTGGAAATATTTTGCTCATTGCTGACTGTTGTATCTAACCGCAATAAAAGTCAATTTTTTTTTACATTTTTTTATGTATATGTATATCACTCTTCGCCTGGACTTTTCATCATCTTCATAAATATCCACGTTTAGGGAACACAAATATACTCTCACTCTCTCTCGTCCATTTTGAGTCAATACAGTTTGATAATTGATTCCATTAATGAGTATGTTGCATTAATGAAGAAAACAAGATAAAACGTACGGTACAAAACTAAACTTTATTGGTACGAGGCATATTGTATTCACAACACGCAGTAAAACAATGTGATTAAATTACACTTTTTCATCATCCACACAATCAATTTAACTAATTAGCTTATTGAAACTATTAATTTGTCAACAGATTCATTTCAATAGCTTTATCTTTCTGTTAAGTTTTGTCGTATTACGTGCAATTATAATCACTCGAAAAAATGACATTAATATTGAGAACAAATTTTCCAAAATGTGTAAGTTTGATATCGTCGAAATTATTTGACGTTTCTTTGAAATGTACCAAGAGACATTCAAAGCTGCAAATTTGGTTTCAACATTTAAAAAAAAAATACGAATTCTTTATTGGATAACACTAAATTTCTTTCCCTCTATTTACCAAAATTGATATCCATACATAGAAATCAAGTGTTCTTCACTAGATATTTAACATCAACTCCATTTGAGCCATTTAGACAATTTGCATTTGGTGGTCGATTCTTATTGAACTCAAAATATCGAATATGCAAAAATAAACTCACTTCTACGCTTTAAACAATAACAAAGATACATACTTATTAGTAGCAATGTTTAATTAGCCGACCAGCATGAAGTAACTGTATAAAGTGGAACCTTGCTACCACCCGAGTGATGTGACCAAGTTGGTTCCTATTCGTAAGGTTATGATTTCTTAACGTTGGCTCATTCCGCAGCTAAATGTCAAAGGTTCAACTTATTGAACACTAAGATATTGCTTAATTGGAAATGATTTAAATTTTCCACAACCAGTCCGCTTAGTTTGATTTTATTTCATTTCTCACCGAAATTTCTTCATCAATAAAACACAAGTTTAACTTGTACATTGCATCTCCGTTCGATTTCAATAAATCCATGCTCAACAGTATAATTCACATGTCTTTTATCTTAATTTACCCCGAAACGAAGGTTGCCTCAAAGAAATGACACGTTCCCACTGTACAACCTTTCTTTGGTACTGTATTTCTTGACATAATATATTTCCTAAAAAAACTATCGATTGTGACTTATTCTTGTATTCGAAAATGTGTGACACGACGGGTGTCACGCGTGGAGCAGAAGTTGCTTACCCTTCCAGAGCACCTGAAGCTAGGTATCAATGGCTGTCATGTATTCATATTCTATATGTTACAGTGAACTGAAATTTACATACATTTAAAATACAAAACAACATAAACTTCAAAAGACACAATAAAGGTATTAAGCCTCCCGAAACGAAAAATTGATAAACTTGTTCTTAATAGGGAGGTAAAAATTTGACAATGTTGTTTATATAAAAAGACCCCTCAAGCATACAATTGGACCGGCCTTTGAAGGTAGAGAGCCGCCACTGTATAGGTTACGTTTTTACATAAATGATACATAATAAAATATTAAATATCAGACTTTAACACAAGATGGTGGTCTACCTGCGCGTGAAGTGTAATAAAGATTTACTTTGAATCGTCGAAAGTTGTAAAAAAAAAACGACATTTAGACGTACTTCAAGAAAGAAAATATACAGAAAAATTGCTTCATTCATCCGACCTACACGTTCAATACATAGGTATAAAATAGCCATATCCTTCTTTAAAATGACGTGTCTTCAGCTTACTATACTGCCACACCTCTATTAAGATACCTTCTAAAGGAATTAACCGGTCACATATCATAGGTGGTATTTTAATGCAGGTCATTTGTTTAGGAAAATGGCATTATGGGGACTATAAATCTAGGTTACGAAAGACAGGTAGTCCTTCAATTCAGTGGGTCACTAGGACAGGTTAGAATGTATTTTCAGTTTCTAATAATCGTCTACTTCAAGACCAGTTTGAAGTCATCGGACAATTTTATGGTTTTATATGAAAAGTCCTTTCACTGCATCACTCAATGCTTGAAAATTGCCTCTCGACATTGAACATGATCTGACAACAGTGACGCTTCGAAATATGATTTGCGTAAAATAAAATAATTCTGTCTATATCAAACCAGACGAGAAAAGGACTTTCCGGTAAAAAAAATATACAGAACCAAGCAAAAACTGCAGACCGGCAACGATTTACGGTTAAACGAAAAAAAAAACTGTATTTGAAAGGTTATGATACGTATTTTCTTCCATTCATGTCACTTGCATAATTATCTTAACAACTTATGATAACAAAACATTTACACTGTATAAAAACAACAAAATCAGAAAACGTGGTACACAAAATGAAACTAAAGTCGTGATGACATCAATACTTGTATGGTCCAAGATCGGTCCTCAAAGAATCGCGCTTTGGTTCACCTTTCGTCAAATCAGTAAAGGCTATTAGCTGCAATGTAAAGAGAAATATGTTAAGGAATGTCAGAAACACAAATACGTTTAGAATACTGAATCATGTCTGACTAAAAAATTATGGACGGTTAAAGATACCAAGGGGGACATTTAAGATACATCCTTTTTTTTAAGGACCAAAACAAAACAGAACTACAAATAATAATTCATATAAAAACACATAAAACTATATACAGAAAAGCATGACACACCCCCTCCCAAAAAACAACAACAAAAACGAAAATTTACTGAAGTGCTCAGGGAAGTTACGCAGCGCCTAATTCAGTTACAAAATTCACACTCGTATCGTGAACTGGAACGAATTTTCACGTTCATAGTCAAATATGACTATCGTTAAGTAGTTCGCATCTACACTTTAAATACATATGTTCGTGTACACCACTTTAGTGCCCCGCGTCATGTCACTCATGTTTCAAATTTAAGAATATGTCATATCTTGTAATAGTCGGGAACGAGAACAGTATTAGGTTAGCCATAAAGGAAACAATAAAGCATGGTTGTGATTCCTATAGGAGAACGGAACAGGTGGCATGGTGGATCCAGCATTCCCTGTTAAAATGTTACACATTGGTCACATGCTAACCTCCAATTTTCCTCTAAAAGCTCAAGTTCATGTTGATGTACTGCACACAAGGAAATTTTTGCCTGCGTTTTATTTTCGCCCTTTCGCCTTCATCGTCATTGGGCGATTTCAAATCTGGGCGAAGTCAAAAAGATAAATACATAGAATAGAATTATGACGAGACTGGATGAATTTAAAACGGGGCAAAACTGCCATAGCATTTGATCGAAAATAACACGGGCCGAAAATAACACATGGCGAAAATATCGAGGGGGGAATCTAACCCTGTAGACAGTAATCCATTGAATGAGAAATGGAATGTATTCGAAAGGCATAAACGAAATCCCCGTTGTAGGACATATGCCCTGTATAAACGACGAATGCTATGTCAAAATACCTTCGTTATGACAAAATTTAGAAAAAATCAAAATTCTATTGAATTGACATCTATTCAAATAGACTTTATCTCGGGACGTAAACTTTTTACTAAGCGGTCGATTAATATATGTACCGTGTATAATATATGTATAATAAATACCGTGTTTTTCAAGATATCTTTACAACTTATACAGTATAACCTCGCCTGAATACCATCTCACTCAGTATAGCCCATCATTTTTCAGACCACTACAGACCATTCAGTCTATCTACTACTTTTCAAGCCTGTTTCAACCTCACTTAAGAGACCACCTCACTAATCAGACTAATTTTAGCAAGTCACTTGTGTGGTCTTTATATTGTAGTAAGGTTCCACTGTACTTAGGAGATCACCTCACAAATCAGACCAGTTTTATCCAGTGGTTTGAAAAGCGATGCTCCACTGTATTCAAGACATAACCAGTAAATCAGTTTGATTCATTTCATCTGATCTTCAGAAACAGAAATCATCATTACATGTATTAATGAATGCCATGAGTCCATGGAAATCGAACCCTAAAGCATATATGAAACCGTTTCTTCATATCTATAACCTCGATCTCGTATTGTTGGGCATGCTTGCGCTCATATCTTAGGATTAAATGTATTTTAAATGCAATGAAACGATTCAAGAAACGGATGTGAAAATATGTAGACAATGTTGCAACTGTCGTCAAACACTTGATCAGGGCCAGGTGACCGAAAATGTGTGGAAAAGAGTCCGTTATCTATTCTGAATATTATATACCTTGGTTATTTCGTTTTCTCCAACTTTTTCATGTGCAGGTCTGTCACTAAATCTGTTCCACCTACCGGAAAAAAAAATAAACAAGAACTTGTTGAGATGTAAAATGGGTGAAATTGAAAATGCAAAGGGGCATTGCAAATAGAATAAGTCAACGACAGACAAAATCGTGGCAAAAACAAAAACGAGACAAAATTACAAACAGAAGTACACAAATACACTTTTAACTAAAAATAGTGTAACACGAACCCCACTTAAAGCCGGGGGTGAGTTCAGGTGCTCCGGAACGGTAAGCAACTTCTGCTCCACGCGTGGCACCCATCGTGTCACACATTTTCGAATACAAGAATAAGTCACAATCGGTGATGGTCATAAACGAGAAAACGGGATAGGGACTAGGTATGTGTGATTTACGAAATGTGTGAAGTACGCTTAGACATTACAAATGTCTATTTTGAATACGTCGGTTTTGAGATACTTTCCCTTTGTAGAACTCTTCAGCGTGAAGACGCGATTAGCTGGCGAAGTATGCAGGAAGGTGGGACTGTTCTCGTTTGATAACTACGCGTGTATCTGCAAATCAGTATTGTTATNNTAGGTATCTTCACCTACTAGAGGACGAATTTCATTCTTTTTAAACATGAGATACATGCTTTACGTTTGTGGTAATGCTATACCCTTTGCTAAGAGATATTCGAAAATCTAAGTCCTAAATGTATTGCAGGTCCTGGTATAATGAAGGTCTCAACGTGGAAATTTCTGATGGGATGGGACCAGGTGTCCCGCAGGAATAAGCGTTTCCTTCGATATGAAGGCAGAATTTCCAATGAAAATACAATCAGCGGCCCATTTCTTACGATCAAAATCACTCGTAATCGCAGGTTAGCAATATTTCAATTGATCACATTATGTACATTTTAAGATAAAGTTCGACAATTGTGATGAAATTTGATTTACATGAATGATATAAATCAGGCTGTGACAATATTTATTTAAATTTAGAATTTTTCAAATAAACAATAATAAAATTCCATACACTTACGACTACGAGTGATTTTTATCGTAAGATCCTTTGTGAAAAGGGTCGCAGGTGCGCAAAAGAAAACCTAGTAATTACATTAATATGGAAGGCGGTCGGAGTTACCTGCCCTTCGTATGAAGTTCAGGGTACAAGTCTCATTGGGGAGGGGGTAGCTTTTCGTGTTCTCTCGACAATCAGGAAAAATCTAGCCTTCGTTTCACATTATTACGTTACTTTAGAAATGCTCAAAGGCCTCAGATACCAGGCCTACCCGGCATTCTGTGACGTCTCCATGTATGGGAAAGATTCTTGCATGGGACGTTACACAATATGAGAACAACAATGATGTACAGTCTAACCTGTTTTAACAGACCGTCTAAGGGAAAGAGCAAAATTGATCACATATGACAGGTGGTCTCTTTATTCAGGTGATTTATATAGGAAAAACATTTGGGGAACCACTTATTTCGGCCACATAAGACAGGTTTTCCTTTAATTCAATAGGTCACTAAGGCAGGTTAGATGGTATTTCGAAATGTATACTTATATTTATATTTCAATACAAAAACTTACAATAAATCTGGCTTTTTAAAACATTCCCTCACTGAAAAGACTGCTGCGCAAGCACATCCGGTGGAGATCAGACTAACCAGTAGTAAAGCCTGTAATCAGAAAAAAAAGTAAAGCAATGAATACAAAAATTCAAAAATCATATGTAATGAAATGTACAATGTTTACTTCATCAATATCTCAGGGCTAAAATAAATGATCCCTCAAGTACAGGTTAAGGCGATCTGCCTCACGAAACTTGGCAAACTCTCGCTGGAGTCAAATCGGATGCAAGAAAATTCGAGATTGAAAGTGAAATGCGCTAACCACTCGGCAACGAAGATCTCAATGAAATCTCAATGAAATATCAACAGGAATCTGGAATATTCATGAAAGCACAAACAAGATTTAAAGTGTCAAATTTTTAAAGTTTTTTTTTTGTCATATAAGAATGTTATATGAAGTCTAAAAAGAGTACAAAAATTGGTTTTCGATGTAATGATGTATTTTTCCTATAATTTGAACGTAGGTGGAAAATAGCTGCAGAGATTGAGGGGATAAGTTATCAGTATTCTTCACACACATACTATATACATATTAAATTTTCTAGACGTTCTGTGTCATAATTTGATAGGCATCTGATTACTATTAGCATAGTAGAGTCGCAATGTTGTCATGGAAATATCCACAGCGCCAACTCGCGGTTCGAAGCCGAATTCTTCCGCACTGCCTGTACTTACTGTAGCGTCATATTGATATTTGCCTGATCTTTTTACTTCTCAGTTGTTTATACAAGTAAATGCTAAAGATCAGTTCTTGAGTGATAGGTGTTTTGAAAAGAATGAAAATATGTTAGCATATCCAATAAACAGGGGCTCGTGACTAAGTAATCAAATGTCTGAAAATTACTTCCTTTTATAAAATATGTATGTCAGAGACTACAAACTAAACGACAACCAGTAAACGATAAGGTATTTTGTTTACAAATTTATTTACTCTGTCACATGCCCGTATGATCCTATATATAGTATTACCTTCAAAATGAATAAGTAGATGAATGAACAACGCCCCTAGCGGCTTTGTGACTAAAGAACGACAACTCTTCGATAGACTGTAATGCATGGTGTACGTGAGTTTTTACACGAAATATATAGTACACAAGGAAGAGATAACAGTTTATCACATGATAATTTACTGATATTGTTAAGTAGTATGCAAACAGATTGTGTACTTTATCTCTCAAACTCACAAATCTTGTTGAAAGGTACGGACGAACATGTGTATTATTACCTAACCGCGTTTTTTTCACATACAGGTGCAGTCAAACGACAACGCCAACAAAAACAAAAATAGACAAAATGGTTTTGATAGACACTTGGACTTCCTATAGAGATTAATTCATTAAAATTTCTCAATTGTCGCCTGACATAGAGGTGGTCTTTAAGGCAACTTTGACTGTAGTCTAACCTGCCTTAGCGACTGAATTAAATAATTACCTGTCGTATGTGACCTAAAGTTTGGTTCCACAAATGGATTTTTTCTATATAAATCACCCAAACTTAGAGACAACATGTCATATGTGACCCTTTTTGCTACATCCCTCGAAAGCTCTCTTAAAACAGGTTAAACTGTATACAAATGTACATGTATCATATTATATACATTGTGCATCCATGTTTACCCCTTGCAATTTCTGCACAACCACGCAAAGGAATAAGGTTCTATAGGTAGAGAAAGAAGTGTTATGCATTATAGTTATAACTTTAAAGCCATCAAATTCTTTTATCTTTAAAAATTTGAAATAATCGGGATTAACGGTAAGGGACTGTTACTTTATATGTGTCATTTTCTAAAATGCAGTATCGAAATTGTTGATTGTCAGCTCGCAAAATTTCCAGAATACATGTATATAGTTACAATACGTTGTTCTTTTTATGATTAGAGATATTCCAACGTGTACTAATTTGCATCAGAATTTTTCTATTATATATAGTTATAAATGTACCATTACATGCATTTCGTTGAGGATTGCTGTCTAACTTTTTCGGATGAGACAATGAAAGCGAGGCTCCGTTTCACAAAAGGTGTCAGCAGGTTGAAGAACCATACCTGCTCTACGGCCGTAATTGACCTATCGCTAAATGCCCGACACGGTATGTTTTGGCACACTTTCCTATTATGACATCGCAATTAAATGGCCCGCAAAATATTTGTTTGATTATGACGTCACAATCAATTGACGTCAATAAGCACACGAACAGCCATGTATCATACGTTTGGCGATAGGTCAATTGCCAAACATAGACAAAATTGGTTGCCCTTCACTGGTAAACGGTGACGTCTCTATAAGAGTGAAAGATTCTCGAGTGGGACAGTAAACAACAATGCAACCATCCAACATGCATTTTGATGTGGATAATAAAAGTTTTGTCGTTTTTATTACGTTTTATTTCAGATGTCTTTACGTTTCAATGAAATGAGTTATTTGTCAAGTACATGTATATATCTTAAAATATTCATTGCACAAAGTTTCGTCGCATTGTTTTTGTTTTTACTACCGGGAGATAAAATTACATTTCACTTCTTTAGCTTATTTTTCAAGTACATTGCGTATATTGAAATATTCATGGCACATGGGTAGAGAAACTATTCTCTCAAATTCACAGAAATTATTCATAACATAGTGATTGATGAAAATCAATATGAAATGAATTAACCATAAAAGCTAGACAAACTGTCTTTGATGAAAACATATTCAGACGGTCTCTCAATTTCACAATAATTGCAGATTCTGTAGCATGTGTCTTTTAGTCATTATGGTGGTAACACATTTCCATCGGTACAGGAGAGGACTCTATCACCACCTTACCCCCAAAGAGACCATCAACATCACCTAACAACCTAGTATGGTGACAAATTTTCTCATTTCAATTTTCTCCCAGTGAGACTCATACCTGTGATGATTGCAGGTAGAGAATTAATACATAAATGAACGATGTTTTGACCATTCGACCACGGAAGTCCCGCGGGATAGAATAAAATAATATCCATTTCTCCATTAAGACATTTTTATCTATTCATTTAGTTTATGAGCAAATTTTGTTTAAATTCGTTTAGCTCTGATGAGTAAATCGTGGAAAGTTACCACACATCATCAATGAAAATCGAATGTAACCGAGGTACAATGTCGATACTTCAACGATTCATCGCTTATCAGTGACAGTTCTCCATTAGAGACGCTTTCACAAATATCCTCCAGTAGGAGTGGCCGCCATGGCCTAGTGATTATCGTGTTCGCCTTCTGGTAGAAAGGTCGTGAGTTCGAATCTCCGCTGCGGTTGACTGGTCCTATGCTTCGGATGACACAGTTAAAACCGAGGTCCCGTGTCACAGCAGGTATCGGTATACTTAAGACCTCTCCCTACCCTACGATCAAAAGTGCCGAACATAGACCAAATAAATCACCCTTCATCGGCACACTATGACGTCTCTATATAGAAGAATGATTCTTGAGTGGCACGTTAAACAACAATGCAAACAACTAACAAACCTCCATAAGGACGTATAACAACACTACTAACAACAGTTTCGATATGTTTCTTTCTGATATGATCAATATTGATATCAATGTTTCAAATAATTTTGTGTTTGCTAAGGTTAGACTAGGGATACATGTATTTTTTTATTTTAGTTATCGAAATCACACTTAATATAGAAAAAAAGCTTCTCCCGTGAATTCCAAAGAAATAGAATATGTCTTTTAGATTAGCATCTTGAGATGGGACATTGAAGCATAACCTTTTGACCGAAGCATATTTTATGTTGTTAAATATGGCTAAACATTCATATCTATATGATGTACCCTTTGAAATATTTATAAAAGTTGTGAACTGGAACGAATTTTCACTCTTCGATCAACGACAGATATTGACAAGAGACAAAGGTTGGAAACATCAAAGTAGTCCCAAAGAGATGATTACTAAACGCTGTAACATATAGTTCAAGAAGTGTAACTTTGATTTGGGGTATGCCCTCGGTCAATATGTCGATGACTATTATTGTTTACTCAACAACCTTTCATTTATACCGTAAACCATAGTAAACCCAAGACCAGCAAAGGTTTTTGTGGGGGGTGTTTTGGGGGTTTTTTTCTGGGG
>JACSZP010016739.1:0-13516 GCA_016161895.1 Pinna nobilis | reverse complement strand
AAATTTGGCGATTCAAAAGAGGTCTGTCAACTCAGGAGTTTTTCCCACAAGAGTTAAACGGGGCGAAATAGAAAAGGAGGTGGGAAGTATGACCTCGACGTTTCAATAGAAATTAGGTGCTTGGGTACTTTATTTGTAAATTCAGAAGTATTATATATGGGTTACAAACAACAAATTATTAGTCGGACTCTGAGTATTTTTCAGTATATTTATAGCCATACTTTGTACACATGTTGCCATGGAGTGGACTGTCCCTACATAGTCTGAATTATTCTCAGAATGGTTAATCAATTGTCGAACGTCAGTTATTATCTAATGCTGGTTTGCATTTGTATTAAACTGTTTTGAATAGTTCAACTTACAACAAGATCAATGCTGCTGGACAGTACGATGCTGGAACCACTAGGTATGGTAAGGAGGCCCTTAGCTATGCAGCAGCCAAACTCTGGAACTCCCTGCCAATTTCACCACATCCAAAATTACACCTCCATTAACCAGTTTTAGTTGCATTAATAACTGGAATGGAAACTTCTGCAAATGATGCTCGGATGTCGTGTCCAGGGATTCCAGGGTATTGGCTGTCGCTGGGCTGGGCAACTCCCGTTTAGCCTCCTCCAGCCTGCATGTAGCGTAGCTTAATTTGCTTTCACCTATTTTTGCTCTATGTGCTTTTTTACTTAGTGCTCTTATTCTTATTTCTGTATGTATATATCCTTCACTGCTACAATTTGAGCTTTTTCATTGTTTCTAACTCAGTTTTGTAGTTTTACCTTCTGTTCCCTTTTTATGTACAAACAAGTTGCTAAGTCTGCCTTAGCCTAATTGAGTCTGCTTCTATGCTTTCCCTTTCCTTTATAAAAATCTCCATTCCTATTTATTAGCACTCTTAGTTATATCTGTATGTACTGGTAAGATCCTTCATTGCTGTGTCGTTTCATTATGTCTACATCTTCTTCCTGTGTTATGAGCCCATGATTATAATTCACACAGATGTTTTTCTTCACATACAGGTGTTCACTTATATTAATCCAAGCTCAAAGTCATTCCCAAATTTTGACATGAATGCTTATTTTGCACACATTTCATTCAAGTTTTAAGTGACTTATATTTTGTTTCACACAAAAATTACTCTCATAGAAGAAAGCAACATTTTAGCTCAACTGCTGTTTAAAGTTTGCCTTAGTTACAGATTGCCTCGTGTCACAGTAGATGTTAGCATGTTAAAGAACCCTCCCTGCTGTACAGCCGGCAGTGCAGAGCATAGGCAAAATTTGTCGCCATTCACCGGCACACGGTGACGTCTCCATATGAGTGAAATATACATGAGTGAGATGTTAAACAACAACACAACAACAGATTGCCTTGGAAAGCATCCATCAGGGTACATGTATCATCATCAAAGCTGGGGTAGGCAAGACATTGTTCTACAAAGTAATGTATTTTCTATTATCAACAGTGACTTACAGTGACACACTATTGAAGAGAAGGAGGATAAAAAAGTATTGTTTGTGTACTGGTTACTCAGTATAATTCGATCAGGTTTAAACAAATTGTTTGTCTAATTACAACTGTGTATCATTGCGTTTTACATTTTGTTGAACAGGCTTGCATATGCTGTCTATTTCATGGAGAAAATGTTGAAAACCCCATCACAACAGCCAGTACCGATATTTATGTATGACATAGCTTGTCTCCTCCATAAACATCTCATGGTAAGCTTTTATTTGTAATTTGTAATTCAACTATTGCAGGTGCATCATGTACATGTAAAATGAATGGGAGTAATCTATTAATAGTTATACTATTATGGCACGCAGATAGAGGTTAAATTAATGAAAGTTATTGTCAGAATTGTGTCTAGGTCATAAAATAAGCAATGATCAAGTCTCTAAATATTCTACAACAGCAGAAGTGTCTGTATTAAAAAGTTAAATACGGTTGAATCTTGAAAACTAGAGGTGCTCGGTGCAGCTGATAAACTTCGAGTAAATTTCCAGACTTTGAGTCTCCAAAAATATGATTACCCTTCATCTTAACGCTTTTCCGCCCCCCTAAACCATCTTTCCCGGACACTGTTCTCATCATTGGTTATTTAGGTAAATATTCTGGAAGTATTCAACAATACCAGTCACCTTCAATTACTAAATAAACACGTACAAATTACAATGTCTGCCAAAAATATACATTTCAAAAGGCTTAACAGGCTTGCATATCCTGTCTATTTCATGGAGAAAATGTTGAAAACTCCATCACAACAGCCAGTACCGGTATTTATGTATGACATAGCTTGTCTCACAGGTATTTTAAGCTTTGGATTGTGAAATTTATTCAAGAGATCGAAAAATTTTTGCAAAGTGACCTCTAGTGGATTATGAACTTGCACTCTTTATATAATATTACTGTAAACCAATCAGAATTCGTTTTTCAAGCATAGTTTGGCTACCCTAAACAAAGTTGCCTAGGCCCAGTGAATTCAAAAATATATGCAAAGCTTTTGAAATTGACAAGGTTACAGATAACCAGCAAAAGGCAATCACAGTGGATAGAAAACCAAAAGTGGAACTCATGATTGATCATTAATCTGTCATCAGTCACTTGAAGGAAAGTGATGATCAATCATGGTTTTGCAAGTGATTTCCAACAATTGTAATAGTACAAATATCAATGATAAATTTTGTTGAAAAAATATATAAACTTTATACATGAACATACAACTATTTTTTTTTTCACAATTAGCTTAACAAGAGAGATGACTTGTTATCAAACTACCGGTTTGCTGTGCCAGTGTTTCATAGCTATGCCCACAATATCAAGTGCCAGGTAAGATTCAGCTTTATATTGAAGTAAGTTTTTTTTATCTTCAGACAATTCTGTTCCTCATTTTTGTTTTAGGGCTATTTGAGGAGTGATTATATGGAGGAAGATGGGTGCTGTTGGAAGGCCCTTTAGTTTAATTTTATAAGGTAGCAAACAGGGTTTCCTAAGAACTTCGTTGAAGCATAATATGAGAGGGAAGTAAAGAAGCAATACATGTCAGCGCTGTCAAAAATGTCATTTCTGACCAACCTGTCCCTAACAATTATTTTTTGCATAGTCCTCAGTGCAATTGATATATGTTTTGGTGTTTATATTGTGATCAACAAAACTAGGCCTTATATGGCTGGCTCTCTGTTTTTTAGCTTGCCTGGCCAAATGGGCAGTCTTTCATCCACCGTTATTTGTAAATGAACTTTTCCTCATCCAAAATCCAGTAAATCCAGTAATATTTGCGAGAATATTATTTTCCCGTAATTACGCGAGAGCACTCACTCAAGAAAATAAAGAAACGAAGATAAATAATCTGATATCAAAATACATCAAACAGCACATTTTATTAACTTAAATTCACAAGCGTGAAAATAAAGTATCGCGAATAATTATTTGACAGTTGATTCGCTAAAATAGCTTATATTCATATGTCAGGCTAAATGTTACAAAAAGTATTGCTTTTTTTTGGGAGGGGGGATGGTATTCACATGTATATAATAATATCATATGCAATGATGTAAAGGTCATGTATGGAAATTTTCAATATTTTTAGCTGCAATATGGACAAAAGAATGTGGACAATATTGGTCTTGCTGATGGAGAAGGCACCAAAAGTTGCGCTCCATGTCCAAGATGACAAAAGAAATGTCACTTGACAACTGACATGATATGCTGGTGGATTGTCTACACCACTTTTCAACAAAATTACGGATGTCTTTGGGTATGGTTATGTTACTCATGACATGTAAGCTCCAAGATAGAGGGCATTTTGTTAACCACTCAAACCTTGTTGAATAGTATGAATCATACTGTTTTTGCCCTGGTTAGTTTTGTCATTTTCCAATATGTTAAATTTCACACATTGAGTGTACAGGTTATATTAAATGTAACAATTTTTTGTCTGCATTCTGAATTTGCACTTAAGTCTAATTGGCAAAAATGGTACAAATGCCTCAGTATATTACAAGGAAGTAATATGAAAGGGCAATTGGCATTGTATCTTGTTAATTTGTTGCTCCTGTTAGAATGGGCTTTGTAAATGTTTATGTACTTTGTAAATGTTTATGTAATGATTTTCTTTTTTTCAAAACACAATGAAGAAGAGTTTTTATAGGAGTTTGTTCATCCACCCCTCAAATCCTCAAATTTGCATTATACAAGATCCATAGAAAGTTAAATGAAACACAGTCAGAATCTGCATGTCCATTCTTAGAGATGGAGAAGTTTGTACATTTTTTATGCTTTGGAGATTTACAAGACTATAATATTTAACATTTTAAGATTAAGACAGTGTAGAATGTTGTTTAAAAGTTAAAATTTCTGTGCCGGCTTGGCATACTTGTGAAACTTCTATTATTTCATTTTTACAGCTGAAAGGGTTGTAGCAATATACCAAAGAGCACATGCATTGAAGACGTCAGCAATGGAGTACATGTATTTCAAGAAAGCTAAAGAAGGTGTGTATCTTTTGTTAAGTTTGTACCATTGTTAAACACCGTACAATCCATGTTCTGCTTCTGTTAAATTGGTTATTGATATATTGAAAATAAGAAGAATATAAGAAAATGCGACATATCTTCCTTATCTTTAATACCCTGAAATTATTCTTTTAATTGACCAAATTTGATCGTGTAATCGTCACCTTCAGTTTAATTTTTTATCAGGGTAGGGTTACCAATTATTACCAGTTCCAAACAAATCATGTTGGACTTTATATTATTCCATAGGTTTAATACCCCTTTAACTGCTATACATACTTTTGTGACAGAACAGAGTTCAGAGTTGATTTTGTCCAGATTTTTAGACAAAAAATTAAATTGATTCAGTTTCAAAATGTGTAAAGCACAAAACAAGACATTTATACACCCATTTTGAGATTTACATTGCACTTTGGTACACAGAATAACAACATGGTAGTTATTTTTCAGTTTAGTGTACTTTTTGTTAATGATATTTTAAAATTGATGCATGGTTTTGGGTTTGTTTTTTTTAAATTGTTTTGTTTTTGTTTTTGTTAAAAACAATGTTTTCTTCTCTTAAAGGTGAATCTACATCTCTTGAGGTGGTAAAAAAAACTTCATGAAGAGAGAAAAAGTAAAAGCGTAAACACAAAATCTGCAGGTAAATGTTTATTTTCGATAAAATCTACTAATACAGTCAAAAGTCAAAGGTTTTTCTCCCATAAATGAATTTAAATGTATAACCTTCCTTATTCTGCTGTTTTGTTTTATTTGTATTCTGAATTTGGTGGCCTCCAAAATGGGAGAAAAATTACTCTTTTAACCCTGGAAACATGGCCTCAATTTGATAATGATTTTGTTTGTTTACTTCCATAGCTATTACTTAGGTATTGATAAATTGATTTTGTTGTTTATGAATCATGTCAAAGATCTGTTCATTATCTTTATTTTTATATAAATATACTAATGTTGTCTACCCTTGCAAAGAATACCTTATTTCTCCTGAAATGATGAATGTATTGTAGTGGAATTTCTATTAATTCAATACCACAACCTAAACATTGTGTGGAAGCAGTTTTATTAAAGTTGGATAATTGACAAAAAATTTAGAAAGATATTGAAAAAAGCAAATTTTCTAAGGTTATATATACTGTATACAGGGTTATTTTTGCCCCGTGTTATTTTAGCCCTGATACACTTGCAAACAATTTCATCCCATTTTAAATTCGACAAGTCTCATCATAATTCTGATTAATTGATTGATCTTTTCGAATTCGCCCAGTTTTTAATTCGCCCACTGAGGATGAAGGCGAAAGGGGCCAAAATAAAATGGGGCGAAATTTTCCCTCTGTACAGTATGAATTTATTCTGGGAGAAATACTTTTGAACCATGGCTGTATATACTTAGAATACATTTGTTAGTTTGTGAACAACCACACCCACATTGCATTGTCAAATTCTATAATCTGTTGACCTCAGCAAGTACAGAGAACCAAAATATCACAATGATTTTAAAAGCTAAACTGAACATGACTTTAATTTATTTGTTTTTGTTTTTTGTCCCCCAAATGTAGTTTGAAAGATAAGTTGTTTTTGCTCCATTCTATTATTATTATTATTCCTATTCTTTTTCTTCTACATGTATCTTTCCATGATGATTTTGTCTCTACCTTTTTTGGAGAGTACTGGATGGATTCTAATAAACATTCATATTAAATAGGTTAAAATTGGTTGTGAATATGTGCACATCAGATGTGACATCATACGGTGAAAACTCTGTCTTCTGATTGGTCAAAACTTTTCCTCATGTTTTCTTTGAAATAACTGGATGGATGGAAATGATATTTATGTTGATGTCATAAAAAGACTGCATTTATGGCAAACTGAGGCTTTTGATTGGATTAAATTTTAACATTATAAGATTTGGATTTAGTGCATCAGCAATGAGCCACATTGTTTTACACATTGTACACATGTTTTAACAAGAAATGAGTAAGAGATCACAAAAGAGTATTTTCTCTTGATAATCTGTTGTGCATTTCTTAAAACCATATTATTTGAATGTCTCTGATTTGTCACCTGATTCACAGGGCAGCTGAAGTAATTTTAGTGCATAACAGGTTCAAGCCCCCTCAAGTCACTTTGACCAGAAGAGGTCACTGTAATTATTCAAGTTATGGTTTGAAGTGGTTGCATTTTAAATGGTATTGACTTTGTTGTCGCTTGTGGCAGATGTTTTGTTTTTGTTTTTATTTATATATTTTAACTTTGAATTCAACTAATCTTGAATGGTCACAAAAATTGTCAGAAGATTCATCTTTGACAGTAAATGTGCTAGTATTTCTTGTGAAAACAAGCTCTTGTCTTAATAATAAAATAATAATATCATTTCCTTATAAGCAGAACATCATTGAATTATTCTGAAATAGACCATACAAAAGACAAAAGTTTATGCAGAAACTTCTTCCTTTCCAACTAAGTTATGCTAATACTTGCATAATGAATTGATTTTCATTACAGGTTATTGATCTTAATAAGACATCAAATCAATTTTATTGTTGAATTCATTTTATGCATTTGATTGATTTTTTTTTATTTCTAGACCTAGATCCGACTAATGCTGAAGAGTATTGTTGGTTATTGAAGCAGGAATCTGACATAAGGTTTCTATATTTTCTTTCTATCAATATCCTGAGTTTATGTGCATACAACCATTCAACCAAGAAGACATAAGATGATATGTCTTGAATTTTGAATATTGTTTACATCATACTCAACAATATTTCAGTCAGTTTTTAATTGTGGACGAGAGAACTTTGTTACCTGGGAAGAAACCACCTGCCTTTTGAAAGTAAACTTGCACACTTTCTCACAAAAAACAGCTTAGGTTCTAGCAGAACTTCAACTTACACTGACAGGTGTTGAGGTATTTTATCGCTTAATCCTTTCAACTCCAAAGATTACAATTAAGTGCTCTAAGACAATAGAAAAGAGCATACCATTTTGATACTTGGTGTCAGAGGTTTAAAGCACAACACTCTGACCACTCGGTCATTGAAGCCCTGATAATACATGTTTTCAATATCCAATGCAAGTGAATGAAAGTACAATTGTTATGTTTTTACCATTTATCTGTATAAAAGTGATAGTTCAATCTGTTTAACTAAAGAACAATAGAATCATGCAAGGATGTGTCGAGTGGACCGAGAAATCTCAACCCTCATGGTAAGAATCAGACAAAATTCTAGTCACAGTGGTTGAGACTTTCTGGTTCACTCAACAAACCTATGAAAGACTATTTTTCTCCAACCTCTCAGCAGCTTATTTTGAGGAAAGAGATGTACATTTTGATATTCATATATAGTGTCATCATTCAACACATAAGTTAGAAATATTCATGGAATGAAAAAAAGTTTCAAGTAAAGTAGAGCTATATCATTTTATGGATCTCAGTACTGCACATGTGAGTTCCTAATTGTGATGTCACTAAAATATGTTTTTTCTAGGTCAAGATAGAGTTATCTGTTGCATCTTTCATGGTTTAATGTGGGAAAATAGTTCAAATAGTTGCCTCCCCTTTTCTGTATACATGGCCTTTCATATGCCTAGACGGGCTTTTGATTTATTAGGCTAAATTAAAAAATTGGTTCTCGGGCACCTGCCTCATCAACATGTAGTTTCAAGATCCCTTATTACTCATTCTAATTTACTTTTTATTTTACTTTAAATCAAGCAAGATTTAGAATGTAATATATGAATATCTTGATGTTGAACTGCCTCAACTAAATTACAAAAAGAGGCATTGGAAACCACATTTTTTTTGTACGGCCTTATTAATGGACTCATTTGGAAATACAACATTAATAGCCTATGTAAATTACTTGTGATTTGAAATAAGTTTTTCAGTAAGTGTTGGTCATTGTGTCATCAAGCAGCAATGTTCAGATTTTAATGATATGTTTTATAAACTTTTCAGACAAAAACTTGAAAATCAGGAAGAACCCAATGGACCTGACACAGAGTTATTAACTGATCTCGAAAGGTGGGCCAAATAAATAATGTAGACTTGTATTGAAGATACAGGATTAAATAATTTCAATCGTACATAATGTTTTAAAGAAATTTCCTAATATTCCCAAGTGTATTTTTCTAGATGTTTAAACTTTAATCATGTTAAATTTTTATTTCCAGGTTAATATTTCTTTACTTAAGAGCTGAGGCATTGTGTGTATCTTTTGAGAAAAGTCAGGTTGCTTCACTGTTTTGTTTTGAAACATTAAGATCTAATGAAAATTGAGTAATATTTACAAGAATAAAAATTCCCTTTGTTACAGGATGTTTATTTAAATGACATTGTGCCGAGATATGCTCAATTTGACCCAGAACATTAGAAAAATGAAAAGTGTGAAATAAAAAAAATGACAACAAAAACAATCTTAGGATCTTCACCAAGTCCTAAAGAGGCTGAGATGTAAGCAAACCATATTGACTACTGGCTGGAAGTCGAACACGCTAACCACTCGGCCACGGAGGCCCCCGGCTGAGATGTAAGCAAACCATATTGACTACTGGCTGGAAGTCGAACACGCTCACCACTCGGCCACGGAGGCCCCCGGCTGAGATGTAAGCAAACCATATTGACTACTGGCTGGAAGTCGAACACGCTAACCACTCGGCCACGGAGGCCCCCGGCTGAGATGCAAGCAAACCATATTGACTACTGGGTTGTATGAGTTAAGTGCCAATGTTTAAATTATATTCTTTGTTTGTCAGTTTGCCTTTCATTTGAAAAAAAAAACAATGAAGATGGGCAGAGATTGGTTTAAATGTTCAGGAAACATTAATTTCTTGTTTTTATTTAAAATAATAATGGCAGCTAAAGAACATTCCCAAAGAATTATGATTAGTGTAAAATATAATACCTTGCGAATAAATAGTGAATTAATTGATTTCATAATTTTTTCTCTGCAGTATTCAGAGGAAACTGTCAAAAAAAGAGAAAAGTCTTGGCATCTTACCGGTAGATAGATGGTCTGTACATGACACAAACAAAATGAATCTTGTGCAGTCTTTCATCAGAAAAAAAGTGAAAAACATAACATTTGCACTGAAAGAACTTGCTGTAGAGCGACAAACACTACTGATTTCAATGAAAAGATATGCAGGTAACATTATCATATATTATCTTCATTAAGGTGTTGTATTGCTTATAGGTCAATTTATTTTCTCAAAAGTTGTGACTTCAACCTATCAACCGCATTGACCTATCTTAGTTAAATATCTAATTTACAGATTTACCTTTCCCCACTTAATCATCTTTTTTAACTTTCTTCATTGGATAATCTAGGGGCCAACTCCAAAACTTGTTATATTTACACTTAATAGAACTACTAAATGTGATCTTTTGTGTGCGATATCATTAAGATTCAAGACTGTTAGAAACCTAAAAATATATCAATAATAAATCTCTCGCAAATAAAACAGGATTTACAGTACAAAACACAAGTGAGGGAGACATGAAATTTTGTTTCTCTGAAACATGATGCCTTTTAACCAAATCCTAACTGTGTATCAATGAGGTATAACAATAATTTTACAAAACAGAGTAGCTATATATATAGTGTAGCTTACTGCATCACAACTTGAGTCATCTCCTTGCCAGTTTCAGCAGTAGCTCTCTTGGCTTGACAAAATTTGTCGTTGATTTTGGAGGATTTACTGAATATTTCCTCTTTTGTCAATTAAGGGTTACCATGTGACTGTTTTACAAAAACTGACAGGGTATCGGCGAATCCCCTGTCAGAAATGAAGTTTCACCGATTCGCCGATACCCTGTCAGTTTTTGTAAAACAGTCACATGGTAACCCTATTCTAATGCTCCTTACATTATTTTAGCATTGATTCTTTAGTATCTTGTCGGAAACTACCGATACACATAGATGTCCTACTTGGCCATTACAATCAAAATGTGACGTCATCTAAAAACTAGCAGTGAATCGTGAATACCCTGCGAGTTTTCAATTTAAGTGACCAATCAAATAACGCGAAACAAACACGGTGCATTAGAATCTACAATATGCCACCTCTAACATCTCAAAGCTGCACAATTTTGTGATCAGCTGATTTTCCAGCCCAGGACCCTGTAACATAAACAAATACACATAAAACAAGAAGAGATTATAAAGGAGGAAAAGCCAATATTTCATAATGATCTTATAACATACACATTATTCCTTATTTCACTTTGACTGATTTCAATCAGAAACACGTTTGATAATAAGTGTTTTCTGATATTTAAAGCACATGGAATCAAACAAAAACAAAACACACCTCACATAGTCTCAAAGTTTATCGAGGATAAAGAGTAAACATCGTTAGATGCATATTAAAGTATCTGGCTCCCTGTTCAATGATTACCACAGTAGAGTATTTTTCCAACTATTTTGTACAGAGACTTGAAAAGGACGAGTTTCCGGCAGCAATTTTGATGTCAAGATGATGACATTTCATATTCGTTGCCATGTTCATTGTGTCTGCAGCTTTGTAGGCTACTTCAGCCTTACAGTGATGACAGATAATATGACTTTAAGTTTTGTCTATATCTTCCTTGTCGGCTTTATCTACTCAGAACTCAAAATACCACAACATAAATTGACAACCGATAAAAATAACAATACACTATATATTGTGTATACATTTTGATGTCACATTTAAGTAGTTGGTAATGTCTAATTGAATAAATACATATTTACCTTTCATTACCACCTGAATAGGGGAAATAAGGTAGAAAATGACTTTTTATTGTATTTAAATTCTGGACTTTTTCAGATGGACAAGCTATTGCAATGAGAATTTGGAAACAGTTACAGGTTGTCAACAGCAAAATTAACAACAAGTTGGATGAACTGAACAGCCTTTCTCCAACAAAGAAGACCTTCAGTGATGTTTCATCTCCTTTATCACCTGTATATAGGGATAACGATTTGGCGTGTTTCTCTAAGGAACAGCTTCATGCACTGGATACATATACATCACTTCTTCCGGCTAATGAAGAGATTGAAAATTCAACAAGAGAAATGGAAAGTATCTTGAAATATTTGAAAACCCAAGGAGACAGGATAACTGCTATGATGGCAGATTTCCAGTCATCAAATGACTCAAGATCTAAAACATCAAAAACTTTTTACTTGATGCTGTTAAAGATGAAACTTAAGAATGACATGGCCAATTTTAACCATGCTTTTTCACAGTATATTGTGTCGACTGAGTGTGACACCAGTGTCGTTCAATATCTTATGCAAAACATGGGCATTACAGCTTTTGTTCCTGCAATTGACCCAGTAGATCTGCAAGAGTCACTTGCTGTTATAGAAACAAATGAAGATGGTGAAAATGACGTCTCTTCAGAAGAAGAAGATGTATAGAAATTCTGTCATTTTCACCATCTATAACCATGTTATATAAATGGGTTGAAAAGGCAAGGCCGGTCTGTCTAGACGTCTGTCTAGAAGTCTGTCCATCCGTCTGTCCGTTTGTGTCAACAATTTGGTTTAGCTCATGTTTAGATCCATTGTGGGAAGACCCTAGATCATATCTTTTTTAATCCTCACATGTAGATAGACCTTGTGAGTACTACATGTACCTATCACAATTTATTTTTGATTTTTTGAGGGGGATAAAAAAATTAATGAGGGGTGGCCTATCAGTGTCAACAATTTTGTTTAGCTCTTGCGTTTAGATCCATTGTGGGAAGACCATAGGTCATATCTCTTTGAAACTAGAAATATAGATATATCTTGATGACTAGTACCCATCACAACCTGTATTTCTGAATTTGTGGGAGGGATGAAAAAATAATGGGGGATGGCGTGTCAGTGTCAACAATTTTGGGAATACCATAGGTCATATCTCTTTGAAACAACACATGTAGATAGACCTTGATGAGTACTACCTATCACAATCTTTATTTTTGATATTTTGAAGGGGGGGGGATAAAAAAAATATTGGGGGTGGACTGTCAGTGTCAACAATCATGGGAATACCATATCTTTTTGAAACTTTTCATGTACATGTAGATAGACCTTGATGAAAACTTTGATCGCAACTTTTGCTACTTTGAATTTTGAATTTTGGAGGTGGATCAAAGAAGTAATGAGGGATGAAGTTTGGGTTTACATGTGTTCTATAGGAACCTATGAATAATTTGTTTATATTTCATTATGACTTGAATGTGTTTGAATGGTTTAAAAGAATTTATTAATATATTTACGTGTTGAAAGTAAGAGGGGGATCAAGCCAATAATTTGGAGGTGGACTGTAATAATAGGGAATTGACTGTCAGAGTCAACAATTTTGTCAATTCTGTCAAGGCCCCCGCATCCAAAGGGAGACATATTGTCTTTGTATAAGTTTCTTCTTGTTTGAATTATTTTGTTTCCAGAGCATAACTTTCTTTGTACCATGTCCTTGTACTTTTTGCAATAGTTTAGACATTGAGGATATATTCCATTTCATTTTAAAATGTCCAATATATAGTGATCTTAGATCCAATTACATTAAGCCNNAATAACATTAAAACATGTAATTTGGGTAAATTTTTATTTGTGGCCTCTAAAAGGAGATGTCACTTGCTCACATGACTGTCCATATATATTTGTATATTAGTATATTGAATACATATTTTTTTGTATATATGTTCTTTGATGTGCCGAATGGCATAAGGATACTAAAGAATCAGAATCAAGATAAATGATGAAACTTGCTGTATGGTAATGACACAAAGACAATGTGTTATGAACAAAAATTATAGGGATTGATCCTTTGATTGTTATATATAATTATATGTCAATCAGAACAAACATCAATTTATACAATATTTCTCGAGAACTAAACATAATTTAGTTGTGCTAAAGCAAGACAATTTCTCGTTTTGTTTCATGTCTTCATGTTAAAGGCTGGGCTCCCCAATAAATAGTGAACTTACCTTTAAAATGGCAGACTGATTTCAGATTAAATCTACTTAACAGTGT
>JACSZP010016716.1:0-12664 GCA_016161895.1 Pinna nobilis | reverse complement strand
CTTGGGTCTTCTGTCGCACGTCGCACATGTAACCAGGTCGTCTGCTTCCTGAAATTGACAGTCATTTGTTTACAATGCAGTCGAATGAAACGAAGAAATGTCAGAGGAAACAAAACAAATTATCGTAAATCTTTTTCGGAATGGATTAAAGTAGTGTGAAATTTCAAAGGTATTGAATGATAGTCCAGTTACCATTTGCAAGTTGTTGATGCGCTTCAAAAAGAGTGGTTCAGTGGAAATCATCCGCAAACTGGCCGACCTAAAAAGACGACGATTGTAGTTGTCAGAATCTCAATCATGTTTCTCCAGCATCTAGAACAGCAACACTGGTTGATATTACAAATGAATTTAACAAATTCAACCATGTTTCAGTGTGAAAAATTCAGAGGTTCAATCACAAATACGACCTGAGAAACACGGAATATCAAAAACACTTGGAGTAAGGCAGGTGAATAGGAATAGGTTTCAAGGGCCAGAAATAAAAAATTGAAAATAACTGAAGCAAAGTCAACTTTAGTGATCAAATGTTAGTAACTGTGAGTGGTAATGGAGTCCTGAAAATATGGGGAACAAAGAAAGAATATTTACTAAGTGCATCGGCCATCTTCAACGTAATGATGACAGAAACTTGAAGTTAATCGTGTGGGGATGTATTACCTATTATGGAGAGGGAGCTTTAAAATTCATAGATGGAAATATGGACAGTCAGAATTATATCGAAGTGCTAGATGAGAATCTATGGCCAGTAATTTTGAAACGTTTTAACGACAAGCCATATCTGTTTCAAGATGGCAATGCAAAGCCTCATGCATCTCGCCTCAAGAAAACAGTATTCCAATACTCCCTTGGCCTGTCCAATCCCCAGATATAAATATCATAGAAAATATATGGCTTCTCCTTAAGAATCGAATAAAAAAAACAAATGACAAATATCGACACCATTGATCATCTGAAAACTGTTCTTCAAGACGCTTGGGAAACCATCCCCCTAATGTACATTAAAAACCTGTTTGTCTCAATTCCACGGCGAATACAAAAGGTCAAAATGTTACATTTTTCAAAATTTGAATCCACAAACAACTCTACAGAGTGGTAAGTAGCTTTTAGTAACTGTAAAATTAATTTGTATAAAATGCAATATGGCGGAAAATTTCTTCACTTGTTACCCATACTGTAGTAGTACTGTATATTGTGTGACAGTATTCAAAACTGTATTCAAGTGAAAAGTCAGTAAGTTATTATATGTACATGTACAGTAAAAATCCGATAACCGTTTTAGCATTCATCTATGGTGAATAATGAAAAAATATTGGTTCGTGACCGCGATTCGTGTAAATCCGCATAACAGATCGTGCCAATTGATGTTATCACTACATCACTTTAATTGCATAAATCAAGCCAAAAATCGTTTTTCGTACCATTGTGAGCAATTCATGTTTATCGAAAATCGTTTCACTTTTAATTGTTTTGGTTTCATGATGTTTTTTCAGTTTATCATTCTGTTAACACATCAGTTCGTGCAAATAGGTTATTCGTTTCTGTACTGTATCAGGTAAGAATATCTAATAAACTTTTGAATTGTTAACACAAAAAAATTCAACTCTGTAGGTAGTTGTGGTAAAATCAGACACAGGAGAACAATTATATCAAAATATGTGTATGAACACAGCTTATCATTATATGGACACAGCTTATCATTATATCAACACAGCTTTTCTTTGTATGAACAAAGCTTGCCATTATGTGAACACAGCTTAACAATATATGAACACATCTTATATGTTTCAGATTAATTAATACCAATATTAATTGCAGGTTGCTGAACAATTCAAACTAGAACATAAAATTCATTGTAAATCCCTGGTTATAATAATACATGTACATGTATTTGGGGATTGTGGAGAAGTTTTCTAGGCAGCACCATACAGAAAATAATTGGAACAATAACACTAAAGAGGAAATAAACTCAGCTTCGTTCCATAAGAGTAGCAGTACGAGTACATATTATGGTGGAAGAATAAACCTGGCTAAGTTCTGTAACATGGCAGTAAGCGAACATATAACGGTGAGGAATATACCTGGCTAAGAATTATCTAGTTTGTCTTTTATGAATGGACTGGATAATGGCATCTGTTGAATAATAGATCCTTGCTATGACAAGACTTCATTACTTTAAACAAGGAGATTCAAGATTGCAAAAGGGAATTCAAAAATCACCAACCAAATAACGTGCATCATCATGGTGAAATTTTTAGTAGACAATACTACAAATGATAGTCCACACATTAACACATAAAAAGTCCACACATTAACACATAAAAAGTCCACATATTAACACATAAAACTGAAGATAAATGAACACAAATCCTCAAATAAGATATTAATAATATAATTATATTTTTTCCAAACAGTAAAAAGGGAAACTCCTAAAAGTTGAACAAATTTTGGAAAACAATATCATGGTAAGTGTAAAAGTAGCAAAAATAATCCATTACTTGTGATGCAATAGCTTTCTACGTTTCTCAGTTTAGTATCTTTACCCTAAAAGGGAATTTAAGATCCGAGTTTTGATTGCAATAATACATAGTGCACTAGGTAAAAAAAGATACATCCCTTCTTTTAATACTACTATAATTGTTTATTGAACTTCTATGAAGAAAATCAGATAAATACGGAAAAAAAATATTTATTGTTTCGTAGGACGTAACTTAATATCGAATCAAAGGTATCATACAAGGTTAAAGGATGTAATTGGTTTTGCATTCATGAATTTCAATGAAAAGAAATGCACATATCCCATTTCCAGTATGATATGATATGATAGAAATATATGAAATGTGGTCTTCTGTTCATCAGTTTCTAATGTTCCATGTGCCTTTTTATCTCCTTTCAGATCTCTTCACTGAAATTGTCCATCAACCTAGAAACATATAAAAAAGTATCTATTAATGATTATTCAAATTCCCTTCAGAAGCCTAATTTAATCTTTCTTTACATATATCAGCCTTTATCCCTTCACTTTTGAATGATTTTATGACTGGACAAGTGCTCGTTAAGACTTGAGCAGATAAAAGTCTCGGGCTGTTGTGGTTCAGTGGTCAGTGTGTTCACATTTTGATCACGAGACCATGAGTGTGAATCAGTGCCTCGTTGCTGTTATCTGTCCCTGTCCTTCAGACGGTAAAAACTAAGCTAGCGTGTCAAAGTTGGTGTTGTTATATTGAATAACCCTCTCTGCTCTACTTTGAAGGTGCCGGGGATTGGCAAAATTTCTCAACCAACAGAGGCACACAGTGATATATCCAAATCAGTGAAATATCCTTGATTTGGACGTTAACCAACCAATATCAATGTCTACCAGCCCTTATCAAATGTATCTATAACAAATGTTGATTCAAAACTGAAATTACCGTTCACAATAGAGGCAAGAACTGATCAAATTATCGTCTCTCTCTTCATATGAAGTGATATAGTAAATTATTGTTATACCATATTTTTAACAAATATTCAATCAAGGCGATGGGCCAACTGTCAATTGGTGGTTCCTAGCTCAGTCATGGTTTATCAGTTGGGGAATTGAGGCGTTGACAATTTTACAATTAACCATTTTTACAGTAAACAAAATACTTCCAAGCACTGTTAAAATGCCAAATTATGGACAGTTCAGCCGGTAAAAAGATACTGTTCGAGGGAAGGTTTACAAAATGGTGACATATGAAGAAATCAGATTTATCTGATTAGTATAGAAAAAATTGCAACTGCAATCCATTTCTTATTGATTGCAAACAAATTTTGCATTTCTGAGGTAAAAGAATGTATTAGCTCACCTCTGTTTGTCTCTACACCTGCTCTTCCTGATGATCCGTGTCTTCTCCTTCACTTGTCATACGCTGCTCTGCTTCTCTCTGTGTCACTTGTTCATTGAACGTTGTTCTATGGCCACAATATCCATTCTTCAGACATCCACCTGTCAAAGAGGTCATGTTGACAGTATCTCTTAAAATTTAACTACATCAACTTGTATTATTCAAATAAAATGTTGTGTAAATACTTAATGACTCATCAAAAATATTTTATTCATTTCGAGAAATCACTAAACGCGTCAAATTGTGGTTTATTTTGGCACCTTAAACCAATGACCAAAGACAAGTTCAACATATCAACGCCTACTTATGACACAGCATCTCGGTTTGGACTGCCTCACCTACAGGACAGTTACATTTTTTCACATTGTATGAAGACTCAAACCCTGGGCTCCCTGTTCCAAAGCAAAGTACCCTTATTCAGAGCCACACCCAGCTCCCCCATCATAGATGTAGCTTAGCTTTAAAGAAGCATGGTCATCCAAAGAGGACGTTTGGACGGCTTCAGTCCATGCTGTTGGATAATCGGTTCCTTGTCTGTAAAATAGGACACTAAAAGGTGATGGTAACTGTCAAGAATAGGGACTGTGAGAAGTCTCACAACATGTCACCTGCCTTAATGGTGGTTAATTTGATTTAAATCAAGCAAACAGGAAATCAATAAGGTCAAATGTGATGATTGTTAATGAAGGATTCTACATGTGAGGTGTCATAGCATTCTGTTTCATCACAGGTAACTTGTCTTAATTAAAGATTTATAAAAAGTATAGGTCAAAGTCCAAGGTCAACAGGTCACATGTAATTGTTTAAAATAAGAGTTTTGGATCCCATTGCACAACAGTTTAATTCGTAGTTAAATGTAATTATTAACAGAGTGATGGTTATATTTTTGGTTGTGGTAACTCCAATATAAAGTTATTAGTTAACTCGTAATTATCTAACCAAACAATTCTGCAATAGCATTAAGCCTTATCATTAGTAAATTACAGACTAAATTTTTGTCATGTAGTTAGTGGCTTACTACAAGTTAATTCAACAAATAATAGCCAATACACAAGGCGCTATGTTGTATCTCTCTTATTAACTGGAATTTTGCTTCAATCAGGAACCTCAATCAACATTTTGATAGACACCATCTTTGCAATCGGGCGTGTTTTTTAAATTGAAATTTGTAAATCAATTCCTAGATTTTAGGAAAATTCCAATAAGGCAGGATTAGGAATAACTCAACACCATGGTAAGGGATAAATGCAGTCTTATCACCATATTTCAGATACTCAGCTTGGTTGAAATTGATCTGATAACTGCAAAGGGTTTAGAAAAAGGAACGATTACCAAATGGCATGTAAACATTATTACAGTAAGTTACTAGATGTAAATGTAAATAACTAAAACTGTCCTCACGGGACTTATACCCCTGTGGCAGCGACCATGGTGCGGTTATCATGTTCAAGGAACGGAGTCATGTAACCTTGACCTTAAACCTTCCGACCCAAAGACCAATAGGGATCCTCCTTTAGTCATAGGCAACCCATGTATGAAGTATCAACATTGTAGACCCGCGGATACTTGAGTTATGGTGCGGAAATACATGGACAGACAAAATGATAGACAAACGTACTGACAAACAGACAGACAGACGGGTGAACAAATAGATATGGTGAATCTAGTATCCCCCTACAACTTTGTTGATCAGGAAGGGGGGGGGTATAATAAGTGATGTCTTCTATGAGAACTGTAGAGGGAAGGAAGTTTCTACAACAGACAATATATAATCTGTAGGCAGGACAAGTGATGGTTTAAATCAAATGGCTTTGCCTTTGGTGCATACGAACAAAAGGCCCAAGGAACCTTAACGGTTACCTGAGTAATAAATTTGGTTGAAATTGGTCAACTGGTTCCTGAGAAGACTCCTATAATGTGAAATCCTATAGTAACCCTAAGGGAAATGTTTAACCCCAGGGCAGGACCAAAACTGACCCCAGGGCCTTCTCTTGAACAAACTTGTGTCTACATCCCAAAAGGATGTTATATTTCAGAAAACAGCAGATTTGGTTTGGTACTTTCAGAGAAGAGTATTAATTTAAGTTGCAAAATATGACAGTTTGGCCCAAGGATCGGGTCAGTTTTGGGCCCAGGGAGATGTTTTGAAGAAACTTGAGTCCCCATCACCCAATGTTGCTCCTTGGCAAATTTGGTTAAAATTGGCTAACCAGTTTCTGTGAAGAAGTTGAAAATGTAAAAAGTTTACGCACGACACACGACGGACGGATCGCAATAGGTCACCTGAGTTTACTCATGTGACCTAAAAATATGAAAAATAACTGAAAACTACTTACAGATCACTCCTATTACCGATTTTCCTGTGCGATATTCCCATACCATCAGAAGGCAAAACACTTCCATCAGCACAATAAAAGTAATGACAACAGGTACAAAACATGACCTTGATTGTCTGAAAAAAAAGAAGACAAAGAATGACTTAATATCTAGAGCTAGTAGATTATACAAGGGATCTTTTGATACCTACATTTGTCATCATTTTGTTCGGCAACAGAACTTTCAAAATAGACTGTCTCACCAAAGGACAGGAAAACCGTAACAAGTTCCTGTGAGACTTGAAACTTAGACCTCGTGGTTCAAAACAAGCACTACACCAGGAAACTAAGACAGCTCTCAAGATTAGTTGAAAAGGAAACGTACTCAAAACCGTTGTCTCCTTGGTTCTTTGGAGAATAAAATTAAAATTGTTATTCATCAACAATTCAAATGTCATGACCAAATAACTTTTTTTGAAGAAAGAAATAAAGATAAATGGACAAACCACCATAATCTCCTGAACCTCAAATTACGAGGGGAATGAAAATTCAACACATGTTAGATGTATGTTTATTCTCTTGTATTATAGAAAATAAAAATATACTACTGTTCTAACTGTATTTATTATTGTAATATATCTGACACGTGTAGCAATATAAAGTCAACTCCTCAAATCACAAGACTGCAAGTATTGAGATACTACTTATTACGCAAATATTTCTATTCCAAGGGCACTTTCCCTGCATTACTTTGTAATTTGGAATAACGAAGATCAGTTAAAACGAGTTAACTATCTCACTCCCTTTATTTTGTTAGGAGTTGACAGTATAAGATGCTGCAGATAGCATGTCTGCCATGATACAATGCTGAAAAGAAAATCAAATACAATTTACAAAGGTAGAAGTATTGTACACTCTCAGATTTACCTAGGGAGGTGATTTGCGCTTCATATGATATGTAAGGAAAATGTTTTTATGTAAATTACTCCCCCGGCATATATATCAGAGAGGTGTACAGGGTGTCTATGAAACTTATATATCTTGCTGATAATTGTGCCTACCAAAGGTTAGCCTGCAGACGCAGTGCATGTAATTTTAATTGTGGGCCACCGTGATCTAGTGGTTAGCATGTTCGACTTCAAAATTAGAGGTACAGAGATCAAGCCCAGGCCTTGGTGTGGTTGGTGATCCCTGTCTTTTGGATGGGACATATAAAACCCCGTATCACAGTAGGTGTCGGCATGTTAGTGAACACTTTACCTGCTCTACAGCTATCAATGCCAAGCAAATGCATAATTTGTTGGCCTTCACCAGCACACGGTGACATCTCCAAATAAGTGAAATATTCTTGAGTGGGAAGTTAAACAATACAAAACAACAGCAACACACATTTGTAATTAAAGTCTCTTATTCATTACAATGTATGCTTGTGAGGAAAGGGGACGTCGTAGAGATCAAATCAAGAAACTCAAAACAGTCATGAGTCGAAGTCCCGTTATCTCAACTTGTTTCAAGCAGTCCCTTGAACTTCGACTTATCAAAGTCTTACTGTATTGTCATTTGAGTTTGTATTGCACAATGACCTTCAGTGCCTTCAGACCGGAGTGACCATTCATCATGTATTTGTATTGAATTTTAACGTACAAACCAAGAATCATTCTGGTATATGGAGATATCACCTAATACAAATATAGGGATATATATTGGGGTCTATACTAAGTAATTTGGGATATTGAGCAGTGAGAGTTATTTAACCTGTCATCACCTACTATGATACAGAACCTCGGACTTAGCTATCTCATCCACTGGACAGAAAACCAATCCCACCAATCCCATCAACCAACCCGAATCGAAGGGTCCAGTGTCTGAATCTGCACAGCGCCTCCCTACAGTTGGCTGTCTTTGTCTTTTGGATGACAGTCAAAAACAGAGGTCCCGTGTCACAGTAGTAATTGGAACGTTAAAGAGCCTTCCCTGCTCTATGGTCAATAGCTTCGAGCATAGACAAAATTTGTGGCCTTCTCCAGCACACAGTGAGGTCTCCATATGAGTGAAATATTTTTGAGCGGGATGTTAACCAACAATATAAAAACAAAAACGTCAAGCAGTCGAAATACATCAAAAGTAGGTCAAGTATATGGTATGTGACATATGGGGGTTTGAGACAAGCATGCGGGTTCTGAGACGGAGATATCTTAGAGCAGGTAAATATAGCTGGATTTTCTGTTCGGGATGAGAGATGATATAAATACTCCTGCTGGGAGAAAAGTAATGAAGCAGTTTTATAAAATGCAAGGAAGGGGTATAATTCGGCAAAAAATTATTCAATTCAAACTGATCCCCCATATTACATGTACCATAGCTGATCCATACACCAAAGTTCAGTTCAAACTGATCATGAAGCAATGACAATGAATGGAAACTGTGAATACTGTGAAGTCTGTGGAGTCAAACTTTTTCAANNNCCAAATTTCAAATCAAAATGATAAATGATGAGATACGATGGAGGTAATGAACTGAAACTTGAAAGAATGACAGAACATGGGTAAACTGGTCTTTTTAGAGGGGGTGGGCTTCACAACAAAAAACTAAATTTGACTTTTAATATGCTGTACAAAATCTGATGCCATACATGTACATGTATGTCATGGACGAATAAAATATCATGCTACAGAGACCGACAATATCTAGGTACGCTTGATCAATCAGAGACTGACAATATCTAGGTATGCTTGATCAATCAGAGACCGACAATATCTAGGTATGCTTGATCAATCAGAGACCGACAATATCTAGGTATGCTTGATCAATCAGAGACCGACAATATCTAGGTACGCTTGATCAATCAGAGACCGACAATATCTAGGTATGCTTGATCAATCAGAGACCGACAATATCTAGGTACGCTTGATCAATCAGAGACCGACAATATCTAGGTATGCTTGATCAATCAGAGACCGACAATATCTAGGTATGCTTGATCAATCAGAGACCGACAATATCTAGGTATGCTTGATCAACTTGTGTATGTCGGGTATATTTAGATCAGGGCCAGTCCTCACTTAAGGCGGTGCCTTACAATCAAAGAAACCAGAAAGAACTCAAAATGTTGTTGCCAATTTTTGAAATAAAGTGCGAATAGCATATGCAATTGTTATCGGAGTCAAACTAAATAACAGTATGCATTTTGAAGTGTGTTGTTAATGGCAATTGTTAAAATATCATGCAGCCATTTCTGACATCACATACGTTAGGGCACACATGTGAAAGTTAAAAGTCACTTACAGACTTACTTCAGAGTAAATTGCTGCAAAATCAGGGGCCAAGGGAAAATCAATCCATAAGCATACAGGATGCTAGCAGGGCTTCACTACCACATGTATCCAATCTACAAGCAATCTAGGTTCAACCCCTCACAACGCGGGACACATGTTAGGCTCTACTTCTACCTACTCCGGGAAAAAAGCTGGGCATGAACCCTCACAACTCAGGGAGCAATTCAATGATTCAATTCAATTCAATTCATCTAGTATATTATCATATGTTGTTTGGATGACATATTCATTTTGCATTTCTACGACCTGAATTACATGACAATTATAGAAACTAGGTAATGTGAATTAGTAGCATTTAGAAAATGAATTCGATTAGGACTAGGTGTCATTTACCAGTAAGATACTGTGCTGGTAAAAACATATTGTACAAAGTAACGATTACCCATTACTGTCTTTATCTGCACAATCGTTGCATGAACCTGGCTGCCCTGTTGTATCCGCCTGCGCTGGAGTACTCAATTAAATAAAATCAACTGTTACTTTCCATACAATAACAAAGTAACGATTATTTTCGTAACTAATAAAACTTAATGACAGGAGCAAAATTCTTGAACATGAAATATGTGAGCTGAAAATGTAAATCTTGATCAAATGAGGAATATTTGGTAAGTATACAATTAGCTCAATGTTTTCTCTAAATACACGTATCTTGTATATTATCATATGTTGTGGATGATATATTCATTTTGCATTTCTACAACCTGAATTACATGACAATTATAGAAATTTAAATTTTGAATTAGTACCATTTAAAAGATGAGTTAGATTATATTGGCAGTCATGTACCTATCAGTTTATCTATTGTTATGTGGAGATGGTTCAACTTCTTAATGTATACCTACTGTGACATGTGGCCTCAGTTTTACTGTCTCACCCTAAAGACAGGGACGGCGAACTACAGCATGGCTGGGATTTTAACCAACAACGTTACGGTCGGTAGGAAAACAGGCTAACTACAAGGCCAGGGTGGCCCCACAGACATAAGTGATTGTAGAGAAAGTAATAACAAACAAGGCTCATAATGAACTCATATATCCAAATTCTGACTCTCTTTTAGGCAAAATATGTGTACTATGTGTGTTCAAACTTACGATTCTTTGATGTAGAGTGAGCTGTTCAGACATGCTGGATCTACAATGAGAATACAGAACTTTAGTATATGTCAGAGGCATCACATTCCGTGCTATACAAACTATAAAATCTGAGACAAATGATTGGTTGTTGATCTTAACTTAAAAAGTTATCCATTGAAATACTTTCAATTGGCCACTCTATAACTTTCTAAAGGAGTAGACAGAAGATAGGCATGGCATGGTATTGTTGTTTAACGTCCCACTCAAGAATATCTCACTCATATGGAGACGCCACCTTGTGCCGGTGAAGGGCTACAAATTTTGTTTATGCTCGGCACTGCTGGCCGTAGAGCAGGGAGGGTTCTTTAAAGTGCCTACACCTTCTGTGACACAGGACCTCGGTTTTTGCTGTCTCATCCGAAATACAGGGACGGCAAATCGCGGAGTGGCGCTACGCAGCTCGAACCCGGATCTTTAGATTCGCAGTAGAACACGCTAACCACTCGGCCACGGAGACCCCCAGTCAGAAGGTAGCAAAACTCTTTTTAGGTTAAAAAAGTTTATCTAAACCTGGCCCAGGTTAAATACCTTAACCTGGAGGTCATGGGGTTGGGTGTATGGCATTTACTCCAAATCTCTTGTCTTACAAGCAAAATAACTATCTCCATGTACTTAAACTTTATCAACTACTTCAATACTAAAACGTACAGTCCCCATCTTTCTCGTTTTATTAAAGAAAAATTCTGTTGTTTATTGGTCCTTTATAAATGTATTGTGGCCCCTGTATATCGGCAAAACATGCAAATAATTATCTAACCAGCTCAATATGAAAGTCAATTAAAACCTTGGGCAACATTTCGGGAAATAAAATTGAACTGGGCATCCAAATCTTCATTTCCCCTTCAACCAGAGCAATAAATGAACATTATCTGATACTCCTCTCGAGATTCATCCTTTCACCAAATTACTTGGTACTATTACACCTTGTTTAACATGGACTAAAACTGAAGTGAATGGAAGATAAGAAAATTTGTTGTTCCACACGGGTGTCATACTACGACTATGGCCTTTGAATACCAAATGCTAGATTCTGTCTCAGTTAACGTACCAAGCCAAAGCACTTTGTTATCAAAGTCAATAGTATTACCATTACTTAGTCTGAGCTTTGAAGTTTAGTCAACAATAAAATGAGATTCACACTTATCATGGTTCCAAATCTGCAATGTTTCAAAGGTTCATACAAAGAATTACAATGCACTTACATTCATACACCTTGTATGATTTGTACCATTTTCTGGGACACTCATTTCCGATGCAGGCAAAATCGTCTATCCCGCTGTTCTGTTCCATGTATCGTGGGCACCTTCCTGGCATTGAATGAAGTAAAGACCCAACTTGAATACACTTATCCTTATGAGTACAACTCTTGCATATGATTAGCAATGATTAAATTGTAAATTCGATGTTCATTTCAGCGTTTGTCAAATGAGGGAGTCATTCCATCTTTATTCTAAAACCTAAGATTTGTCAAAATGAAAAAATATATACAAATGAGATACGAAGACACTTAAAGATCATTCAAAATTCAAAAATCGGAAACTGACAAAACCATGAAAAAAGCAAAAGGAGACAATCCTTCAAGCAGTCATCCACACAACAACACGTAAAACTAAACAGGGTGACACAAACTGTACAAAAAAACAGATGTGTTCAGAAGCCCTGACAGAAAAATCGACAAAGTTGGTTAATCCTTTGCACTTATGCTCACTGACCAGGTTGGGTTCTTTAACTTGCGAACACCTACTGTGACTCAATATATCATTTGTTATTGTCTCATTCGAAAGACAGGGACAGCCAGACACAGCGTTGCGCAGATTCGAAACAATGAATAGATGCGAACTTGTCCACAACTGAGCCACAACCTGAACTTGAGAACCTTGGACAATTCTGCATAACCTTCATAAAACATCAAGAGAAGCACTAAGAGAGGTTTACGGTCATTAAATTTGTCTTTTTATAAATGTTAACTACACAGGATGAAAAATCGAATTTCCCGAAAATGGAAACCTGATGGA
>JACSZP010016710.1:0-12989 GCA_016161895.1 Pinna nobilis | reverse complement strand
TTCCATGAAAATTCCACTGTTCAGTTTTATTTGTTTGTTTTGCGATGCTATACTCGACAATCATAGTCATATAGTCTTAAGTCATATAGTGGTGGCTAATTTTTATCACTGGAGGAGAGAACACGATTACGAGTCTACCTGGAAACAGTCCAGCCAACTTCCGGAAGTAAACTAGACAATTTTCTCACATAATCGGATTAATTTTCGGCGGAGCTCGGGCCTACTGACTAGGGGTGAGAGACTATAAATGGTTCCAAGTGAAATGGTCTACCCATTTGGTTGCGAAGGCCCCTCTCGAGCTCAGTAAACGGTTGACAAAGGTAATGAATCACGAAGTGTATGCTAAATCCTTTCTATACTGTGTCTTTTTCATGAACAAATGAGTTGTTTCTTACCAGAAATGGTCCATAACAGACACAATATACGGCAGACACGACTTTGGTGACATTAGCAAAGGCTGTTCGTTTGGTTTTTGCTACCTCTGTGTTGCTTGTCTGGTTGTGGACTGCATTCTTTCGTCGTAACTGAAATAAAATACTTTTGTACTGGACTTTTGATGATTATTATGATCATCAAATGAATAAATTATGATTTTATTCAAGTTTCAATTATTGAATTAGACTAATATTAATATTAGCGATCATTGATTTGCGATGAAACTATACATAATACGGATGTGAAAAATATTAGATAGCATTGTAACTGGCCGAAAATTTGTAGAAAAGAATGTGTTGTTTATTTTAGTTGATTTAAATTATCTGATCAATAGTTCCATTAACGTAAATATACAGTTCTTCACGCAATTTGTACTGTGCATTTTGTAAATCGATACATGGAGAAAGTATATACAAGTCAAGAAAAATGTAGGTTATCTGATTATATATATTTTATGTTTGTTGTTGTTGTTGTTGTTTTTGCTGTTGCATTCAGTTTCATCTTTTCAACATGCCCATCAAACGTCCTACATTGAAACAGATTGCATGTCTTGTTCTCTCATTATTGTATTAACTCATCACTTTTAAGACGGAGAGTCCACACAGAAATATGCACATTTAATGTCTAATGTGGAACATAGTAGACTCGCGGACCTCTGGTATTCGATTTTACGACAACCATTTTACTCTGGTCGGAATTGGAAACACAGGCCTTTGGTTTTACGACAAAATGCATTCTGCAGAATTTCCCTAAATCTTTCTCTCGACCTTTACCGGTCGTTAACACAAATTTTAGAATTCGATACATTGACAATTTAAACACATCATCCTGGATGATGTATCCCATTATGCATTATGTGATATAATTAGCAACCTTAAAGATCAATTACTTATGGCACAAATACGTCATCAAAGCTTCTATTCTTATCTTGTACCAAAAGCTATCGAATCATCATTTTAGGTATCGCATGATTCACTTAGTCAGTTCCGATCTACTTTGAAAAATTATTTCAAGTCGGGTTTGATAACGGGAAATTGAAACACAGTATTAATTGCTTTGATAGCTGCCGTAATCACCCGGGCAGTACACAACAATTAGACGAGCAAAATATCTCGTCTAACAAATTGATATATTCTATGTCTACCATCGATCTTCTACGGAACTACTTCAAAAGATTAATTAATACGTCATGTTTCATCTAAATATCAAATCTGTATCCTATCTGTTTTGTGCATGTGTCTTGGGATGTATCACCGAAGTTTCAAGGAATTGAATTCAGTATTTAGATTAAATGTTTGAGCAGTGTGTTATGTAATAATTTACCCACACTGATAGAAAATTTATCACTTCTGTCAATGTCTTGAGTGTTTTACGCCGATTTCAATATCATTTCGGTCACATCGTGGCGGTATCAAGCTAACACTGGTTATATTGATCTTTAACACCCCATTCAGGTATCTTTCACATACATGGAGACGCCATGGTATGCTGATGGACTAAGGTCTATACATTTGCTCGGCACTTACAACAATTGAGACGTGAGGGTTCTTTAACTGGTCGTTTTGAAAACCTGTTTTGAATGTCTCATTCCAATATTGTTACCAATGCTCAGTAGTATATTCAATGCAGTTTGGGATCTTATAGTGCCAACACATACTGTGTTACAAGGCCTTGTTCTTACAATTCCATGTGAAAGAAAGGAAAACAATTCTAACCTCTTCTAAACTTGCTCAACACAGAAAATTAGCATTTAAGATTTGGCATTCAAACTATGAAAACACAATATTTCGTTAAAAGGTTAGAGGATTTGTTATTCCAAATTGTTCGGGTTACATTAAAAAGTCTTAAAGCGAAAAAAAAAGTAAAGGCATGGAAAATGTTTTCGAAATTTAGAATCGAAGTTATAAAGTTAAGCTTAATTTAAATTTTTTCTTGTCTTTACGTATTTAGTATTCTGTTATTGCTTATCGCTTTTATACATTTGAGCGTGGTTAGATCTATATTGATAGAATCTCAATAACAAGAATATCTCATTATCATTCTGAATAAAACATTTCACGGATATTTTCATGTAAAATTTCTTATCATTATATGCGCATTTTACGTACATCTAACATTATACTATCTATTTGAGAATGACCATTGTTTTCCTAGACGACACCAAAATCAATTAATTATGAAAACATGTGGGAAGATTCGATACATATGCATGTTTTATTCATATTTAGTAATTCTGATCTCAAATTTATTTGTTGTACCTCATATCATGAAATAAATATTTCAGGAGAGCAAACTACGGCTAGATTTGAATACTTTAAACATTGAATATACATATACGACATGAATAACATTTTAGACACATCTAGAAAGAAAACAAATAACGATGACTTTGCACAGTTTATGTCATTCCATTGAGAAATATTCTCCTTGTCTGTTAAATCGTATCGCGTATATGTTAAGTAGCGATAAATCCTTAATTCCATATAAGTACCTAACGCATTCTCGAATTCACTTTATTCTATCAAGAGTGTATTTATTGACACGTGCTACTATTGCATTTTTTAAAACACTTTCTGTAAACATTTCGATTGCAGCCCCTCTCCTTAGATCCCTTAACGTGTTGTCACCAACGCGTTGTTTTCTTTTATTTGTGTTTTATTAGCTTATCTGTTCATTAATATACTTTATTTCGAAATTTNNTTATTTATTTATTTATTTATTTATACATTTTGTAACTTTATATATATATGTATTTCTTTATTAATTTAATTTTCCAACCTGCCAGAGTTGACACCGCCTCTGAGATGTGAATGGCACATACTGTAAACCAACTTATTTCTGCGTGCGATTTATATTTGCGATGTTTGCAAATTGCCAACATCGCAAATTTAAATATCCGCAAATTTATTTCGCAACATACAGGAATATCACGTATATATAATGCACCGCGAAATTTAATCGTTGCAAACATTTTTGTTATGACAAACTCGCGAAATTTAGTTGCCACAGAAATAAGTTGGTTTACAGTACTTTTCCGAAATTCTTAGACAGAACCTAATTGTGACGTCATGTGCGAATTATCCAAAAGTTAAGATTTAATGAACAATGATGATAAGAATACTTGTTAAATTGAAAGGGGAAGTGTCTTGCTTTACTGTACTATTGTACGTGGACTCTTTATCGAAATGAAATTCTCTTAAAAGACATATCCTGTAATCTAGAAACTCTCCCGATTTCACTTTATCATTATCGGAGGTTTTCAGTGTTTTCCAGTTTGATTCTTTAGCTCCCAGTATTTTTTTTTAAATTTCACTGCAAATCTTCTCGAAAAACTGAACAAATATTCACTCTTTATAGTAAATACAATGTTATTTGTTTTTTGGCATTCCATGAGACCGCAATAAATAATAGGTAGCTTAGTACATATAACTCATTCAGAGAATACGCCCGTGACAAATACGTTTATCAGATTTTAATTGGAAAATATGCCCCCAAAATCGGAACATAATATCAACAATATTTCAAAATCATCGTGACTTCTTTTATCATTTTCGACGGTGCAATTCTGTTTTTTCCTGATCAAGACATTAACAACATACATCCTGTTTCAAGGAATGACTTAAATTTGCTTACTTTACAGGATTAAGTCCCTAGCAAGGGTTAGACATTCAGCTTGACACTGTTCCAACATGACTAAAATGACATGTAAAAAGAAGGAAAACAATACGAATTCCTAATGCTTACCTTGTAAACTATACAAAAATTAAAATAGAGAACAACACAAGTGGCAAGGAGTCCTTCGATCGCCAGGAATCCGAGAATGATGCGATGAGCGGCCCCACCGGCTCCAGGGGTAAAATTGTAGGCACATATCCGGTTATCAGAGTAAAACTCATAGGAAGCTGCCACTCCAAAGAAAGGAAATATCAACTGTACAAGGGTCATGGTCAGAGTGAAAGCAAGAACAACGTGAACCGCAGTTTTGGTCACATGAGACCTGTAATATAGAGGTTTAACGGTAGCAAGGTATCTACAACCAGTCATAGTTATAACTACCCATGCCGACCAAATCACCATGGCAGAAGCAAACCATCCTAGAACAGAACAAATGTTCCGATTTAACATGCAGCCACATTTGATCCAGCCTCCGATCCACATGATTGTGTAGAGCACCGCAGTTACCAAATCATTAAGCGCCAGTGTCAGGACCATCAGATGGTCTATTCCTTTACATTTTTGTCTTATCTTTAAAAGAATGATGACAGCAAAAACGTTCATGATCAACGTCAAAACGAGCAAAATTGGTAACTCTGCTTTTGAAAGATCCAGATGGCAGTCATTACAAGGGCTGTTCCTGGTGTCATTCGAAATTTTTGTAGAAGTTGTAGTGTCCGTCTCGGTCGTAGTTTCCGTTGCCATTTAGAAATAACCCGGGAGTCCTGGATATCATAAAACACATATACACAATCTTGAGATACCACGCGTCATTTTAATTTTTCATAAAATGGGTCGTACTGAAACGGGATGTCGCAAAATAATTATAAACACTATAAGTGAGGATCCAGCTGAAACAGCATAATCTAAAAGTTACAATCTTCAAAATCTTTCTTAAGTTAAAGTAAAATGCGCAACAAACATTTCAGCAATCCATTCCCTTGATGCTTTTGATATTCAAATATTATCATAAAATGCTTCTACAGACTTACGATTAAAACATTTACTGTAAACATTGTCATGTCTCTCTTATCGGTACATCCACTACAGTCGCGATTGAGAATAAAATATATTCACTTTCTATAAGAAATAATCTCCTCAGTCGCTGACAATCAGCCAACAGATTTTGTGACGTTCATTCTAAGCACATAAAAAGAACTACACCAGCTGAGAATTTCATCACTTTGCATTGGTCGAACCTAAGGTGCGCGTATTTCACATCTCCTCTTAATTAGATTCCAAATAAGGTACGTTATGTCATGTTCACACGCAAAATATTTATAGCACTTTGTACATATAACTCTAATATAAAAGCACTGCAATTGATTTGTATTATCATGAACATAGTTAATAAGGCAACGATCTCGGGAAATCTAGCGATGAACAAAGGTATCTAGAGATGTCCATTAATGTCCTTTGAATGTCAAACATACATTCTATTGAGGAGTCTTGATTAGTTTCGGCTATAACAGAATGTTTCGTTTTTCTTCAATGATAATATACGGTTATAAATTCCGCAAAAAGTATACCTGGTGTAGTGGTATTTTCTTTAATTTTCTAAGTGTAAAAATTGAAGAAAAAGCTTTTTGTAAATTTACGAGATTGAAGCCTATATCAAAGTCTCATCGGATCAAATTGTGTATGGTGTACACGAGAAATAGATTGAAGTAATATTTTTTTCTGATATATCTTTGTACATCCACAGATCTAATATCAACCGCGAACATACAAAAATTGAAGTGAAAGTTTGTCTTTTTTAATTGGAAATCTTTTTTTTTTAAATTTTGATGCAAGGCCAAAATGATGAATAAAATATATGTCACCATCATATCACGCTGTTTCAACATTACCGGTAGCTTCAGATAGTAATAAGGGTAGAAGAGGTGCTATAAGTAACATTAGTAGCAGTCGTTGTATTGGAGGTAGTGGTGGTATTAGGAGCAGCAATCATAGTAGAGGTGGTGGTATTATGAGGAGTAGTTGTTATTCTTATAATAAAAATAATAATAATAATAATAATAATAATAATAATAATAATAATGATAATAATAATAATAATAATAACAATAATAATAATAATAAAAATAAAGATGATGATGATGATGATGATGATGATGATGATGAAAAAAATAATAGCTTTTATTATTATTGTTATCATTATTATTATTTCATAGTACTTTAATGACCATGATGATGATGATGATAAGGAAGAGGAGAAGGATAACAATACTGATAATAATATTGATAATGATGATCCAGAAATTTGATGGCTCAAAATTTCAAAAACAATTTAAAGGTAAAATCAAGTTACAATTAATCATCGTTTTGAATTATTCCGTAGTATTTCTTTACAGTTTTATGCTGATATTAAACGGACATAACTGTGCGCGATAGTCACATCGCATATATATTTCATGGGATAATTCCATAAGGGGAATCGTTTAGAAGTATCATTAACCTGGGTTTGTATAGGAATATAATGAAGAAGCCGATTACAAATCCTCGATGGACATTGTGTATCATAGACTCAAACTTATCAAGAGTGAGGAAGATTTTCCAATCTGTTATTTCAATTAGTGATGGTAGTATTGTCAATCCATCTCTATAAATAAAAAGGCTTAATGGATCAGAACGAAGGATGATTCTACCTGTAATTGGAAATTCTGGTTACAATGTATCAACAGTTCTCAGATACAGCCTTCGTGCGTGCTCTACATATTACTGCGATATATAGCTGTATTTGTATACAAATACCGATAGTGACACACATCAGTTCAGTACCAATATTCATTATTTCATCAATTTGATTGGTCTATGTTTTTTTATGTTTCTATTTGTCTGACTGTAAAAAAAGTAATGTCATTAGTCTAAAAAAAACACTCAGGTATGAAAAACTCGGGTATATGTATCCAGGAGTCATTGATCACGTGTGAATTGGAAGAATACTATTTGCATTAGGTGATATATCCAAAAACATTCCAAATCACCAATGGATGTTGACTAAAGGTTACCAGGCTCAGAACTTGACGTATCGTTTGACTGTGGACACATTGCGGGTGTTTCTGGTCAACAGGGGGTTCGTAACTCGTCTGTGGCACCTGATCCCATCTGTGAACATTCAGAGGTCCGAGTTTGTCCTGTTTTCATCGGATTTGTATACAACCGAGCCTCATTAGTCTGGACGCTTTGTCTTCCGACAAAACTTGCAGGGAACATAGTTTTAGACTTGCGTTAATCATTATGAGCGATAGGTTTTAGTAATCAAAATGCTTTGCTTATCCGTGAAATTTATTTGGGAACGAAAGTGTCTGGATTAATGAGGATCCACTGTAATACTAGAGTCCCCTAGACGAAAAAAATAACCCGGTGTCTGCTGCATGCGCGGATCTAGATGGAATTGGCAAACTATATACCACCATTGCTCAATTATACTTAGATTCTCATTTTAACGGGGTTAGGTTTTTCCTTACCACAAGTTGGACCTCCCATCCCGGAAAAATTTCCTGGATCCGTGCATATAGCGTATTTTGTTTCGATGCCTACTTCAGATACTCGTCACATATTATCACATAACATCTGCGCTGGATGGTGCAAAATCGATAAGAGAATTCAAACTAGTAATTGAGGCATTTTAATAGAGTACCCGGTATTGATTATTAACTAACAGTCAATAACATATAGGTCATAATACAATATCAACAGTTCAGAGGTTAAAATCTGTACAACCGAATGCATGGAAAAAAAGATAGGAAATAAGAAGTGCCATGTTATCTCAACCTGAGCAGCATACCTGTTCTTTTCATTTCTTGTGTCATATTTCTAAAATTCAAATTTTGAAAATGGGTGGTAAAGGGTAAGCCTGTTGAAAGTGACATGCTAATAGTTTATGATACAATATAGCCTCCATGTAGACCTAGGCTTCCCAAATTACTGCGTAGGATTTTTCATTTCATCCGACTAATAATGCTTATAATCGTAGAAAGAAATTCTATCCTTCTGTTTACTACGTGGAATCTGTCGATTTATATGCTACACTGAGTATTTCTCGCACCTGCTGACACCTCATATCGTGTTTCAATCCATGCCAGGTATAGAAAGGGAGAGTCGTTATTCTGTGCGTCATTTCTCCATCATCCAACAGAGAGATAGTAACTAAATCCCATGATGTATATAGTATTTCAGTTTCGTTTTTTCCACAGAATTTAAACGGAGTTTGTCGTAAATTTTAAGACATGACATGAAATATGAAGTATTTTAACCTACGCATATGTCGTCAGTTATTGTGTTATCTGGATGAAACGAGATGATTTTGGAACGTTAAAACTATGCAGAATGCTCGTCTGAAGACTAATAATAGAACTGTTGATGGTGTTAGAGTCAATGTTACGTCATGACCACCGCCCAAACCGATTCCTGATACACTTTATTTCAATGCGGAAAGTTGACGATGGAGAAGCTGAAATCATTCCACTGTCATAAAATTTTATTTACCGTTAATATAGTATGCTCAATAAAACATATCAGTAAAGCAGACTTGGAAGACTCTGGGGTGTTTTAATCTCGAGTTCACTGAGGTATATTGAATAAAAAAATTTGTTAATACATAGAACGTCATCGATATGTAAAATTGTCGAGCTGAAGGTAAAAACGAAGGCAGCGAAGTCTCGTGAATCTAGACGCCTTCGTTCCTACGCAAATCGTCCGGATTACTAAAAACAAACACCTCTATAATTACCAGTATAAATTAAGAATTCTGTTCCCAGGAAATGATGTCCGGATGGTGAAGCACCCAAATTATTGACATCCGGATTGATGGGAGTAGGGAGGGTTCTTTAATGTTCCAACACCTACTGTGACACGGGACCTCGGTTTTTACCGTCTCATCCGTAAGACATGGACGGTCAACCGCGGAGTGACGCTAAGGGATTCGAACCCCGGACCGTTCGATTCAAGGTCGAACACGCTAACCACTTGGCAATTTTATATCAATAGATTATAATACAGAAGGCAAAATTGAATAAACTTTTGAATTCTTGTCAATCATTTATTTTGCTGTTAAAAAGGCATTTGGCGATTACGTAGAATATGTCACCAATAGGACAAAATTCACACATGTGAATGTTTTAATCCAATTTTCATTGTATGGGTACTATTGCGCCAAAGAGTAAGGCTGACAAGACTATTATATACTCGTAAATATTTCAGTAAAAGATGATAAAGTATTTGCGGCTTAGTCCAAAATTGTGTTGATAGTTATGCGGTTTAGCTTGATACAGACAGGTTCTCATGCGCCAGCTAGTTGATTAATATGCCTGTCGAGTTTTGACTGCAACAATGCGGATTTCAGTCCAACACATAAAACTGATATATACATGTAACACGCTAATAAAATGAAAATCCGTTGAGTAAGTCCGTCGTAACTGCAGTTCCGAACAGCACTTTGACCCGCTTGAAGGCAGAAGATTTAAAAACTCTTTTCTAAGAAATTATTGATGAGAAACTCTGTTGGTTGTATGTTGTTTAACTCCAAAAATCCAAAATGCGAGGAGAGCCAAGACGAGCTGGCAATCATCGTTAAACAAATAAAGCATTATATTACATATTTTCACTGTACGTTATTACCATTTCTTTATTGTACAATATGTGGTTGTTCAAGCGGAATACCGTAACAGCATATATAGTTCGAGTGTCTAGAATCAATTTGAGAATAGACAAAATAGCTTTTGCATTTCAAGAAAGTAACAAGATTTGTGTCTGGATAGACTTTCTGTGAATTGCGATAAAACTTTTCAATTTCTTAACTATGCAACACACCTTTTCAATTGAGCAGTGGAGGGTCTAAAAGGTGCTTTCATATTCTGTGGCGTAGGACATCGAATTCCTGCTGTCGTAGTTGTCCCAAGGAACGGAGGAACACATGTACATCTACTTTTGCAAGATAAGAAGTTTTATTGCTCCAGCAAAACCTTATCGGAAAAAAATGAAAAAATTCAACATATACCATAAGTATTTTATTAAATTTTGTTGCAACTGACATAAAATTTTGAGTACAAATAGCTTTCAAATAGATATTTGATGCATATACATTGTATAACAATACAGAAAGAGCGACAACATCCTTTCAGTTAAATTCAGTAAGAGTTACTCCCCTCCGTAAATGAACAAACGACTCCTAGGTATCATCATTTCATATCAATCAATAGTTTTCTCTGATTAAAATTTAGCATTTGTGTTGAGTATTCTCAAGCTTTCTCATGCAGTAAGTTCTAACATACAGCCATAGGAACAATATAATTAACCGACAATAACGGACCAAACATATACATATCTGAAAAAGCTTTTAAAATGCAACAAAAATTGCAAGTTCACTAAAGACGTATTTGGTGATATTAGTATAAAAAAACCCATCTCATCAGAATTGTCAATTCAGCAGATTTTAATCCCTGTGACCCATAACAAACAAAAGCGGAACCTACTTAAAAAACCAGTTTCAATTAGGTGGACACCATCTCGCATTTTACACCATTCAACTTTTGTATACTGCATACAGGGTTTTTTTCGCCCCGTGTTATTTTTGCCCCGTTTTAAATTCACCCAGTCTTATCACTACTCTATTCAATCAACTAAACGTTTCGAATTCGCCCCGTTTTGAATTCTCCAACTGAAGAGGAGAGCGAAAGGGGCGAAAATAAAACGGGGCGAAAATTTTCCTGTATCCAGTATTTTGTACAGTAGGAAACCTCACTTAAAATGCCACCACAAAAATTAGGCAACTTTAGCCAGTCACACCATAGTACTGAATATGCGTTCCCACTGTACTGTAAATATCTACATTATAATTATCATTGTCTAATATGATTTCTACGCTTATATACATTTTGTATAACTAGGAAAAATGCATAAGTAAATCATAAGCTATAAATACATGTAACAAATAAAGACAATCAGATTATAAACTTTAAGCAACGGCAATATCAAAAGCACTCTATCCTAATATACAAAATATTTTCTGTGTCTCGAACCAAATTTCAGTTCGCATTCCATTTGATTAACTGATTGCAAAATCTCTTTCAGCAAGATAGACCTTTGGCAATATGGATGAAAACGACTTACAGTCACATGTTTACAATGATACTGACAGATGAAAAATGGGGGTGCATTTTAAACGGAAGATTCTGAATATGAGTATTTTGTGTCCAATGGACAATTTGGTCATAAAATTTCTCCCACACATAAATGATCTAAAAGCATGAATAAAAGCTAAAAGATGTACGTAGCAAATACAATTGGCAGCAAAAATGCTTACTACAATACAAAATGACTTGAATAACTACAAATAGCTGGAATTAAATCTGGAAAGTAATGGAAACCAGATATGCTTTGCTAATGGCTGTTTAAAATAATGTAAAACTTTTAAAATAATGTAAAACTATCTCCTTAGCAACAATTCATATGATATACATAGGAAATCAAAATGATAATGAAAAAAAACGTTATTCTTCTGTATGATACGCAATATATCTCTATACATATCAAGGTTAAAATTTGAAAATCCTGATCCAAGGTTTGACAAAGTGAGCAATTTGAAACTCTTATGCCTTACCATTCTAAATTTATCGGTACGGTTAGAGTTTTGTAAACAAGCAGCGATAAACATATGGAGGCCAGAAGCAGAAATTATAAGCACCAAGATTGTCACCTCAGTCTTCAATCTCCATTTGAGAGTAACAGCAACAAAGAGATTGTTAAATTCATGGTGACAATGGATTACAAAAACACTTATATTCAGGTGTTTTGAAAAGCAGACTAAACGACAATGGCAGACAATGGCCATTACATGTAGGTTAAGAAAAATGTATAAATATATTCCGGCCAAGCATAAAATGCAATTAGGAATTCTGAATTGCCTACTGCTCTTCAACTTCATGGCTCAAACTGTATGTAAAATTGAAGTAGTTGTCACAAGCAAACAGACGATTATTTCTAAAAATATACACCATTCAAAATACAATGACTAAAACAGAAAAAAATAGTGATGGTGTTTATATCAAAAATATGAAACTGCTGAATATTTGCTTTTTACATATAATGTACGGTTTAGCTTCAATATCACAGCGTGCTTATGTTTCACACCTGATCAACAAAATAACCTGACACACACGTGCAAAATACACAGATACACAAAAAAGGTGAAAAATATTTCAAAGTACACATGTCTATGGGCAAAATTTCATGGGCTTATATTACATTTTTTTAAAATGAAACTGACATGTCACCAAAACTTTAACAGAGAGTAAAAGTTCTTTTTATACTTATTTGTTGGAATATGTATAACATTTTCTTATACATGTATTTACCTGAAATGTAGGTTATATGGGGGGGGGAGACAAAAAGACAACAAAATCAGAAAAAAACAGTTACGTACATGTACCTTAATGGAACCCCCCCCCCCCCCAAATAGACATGCAATAAATTTCGAGACAACTAATTGTTAATGATAACTTGGCTTTGAATGTGAATAAATTATTACTTTAACAAGCCTTTTAAATATAAGCGAATACGAGCAAAAGAATAAAATATTCTCATTTTCCATATCATTTCCTGTGGCTGTACAAGTCCTTAATATCAGCTCAAGGGTCGGGCCTGAGGGCTGATATGGGGGTCAAGGAATAGTGTAAGAAGGTGGTGAGGGAAATACTGGATCATATCTGATTTATAAATTGCTCTATAATAAGTATAATTACCTATTGCAGTTCACCTTATTGCTGCATATGTGTAGCTTTTAGAGACATTGGAAGAATAAGCTTCTATAGACATAAAAAAAATTAAACAGTAGAATT
>JACSZP010016705.1:0-13898 GCA_016161895.1 Pinna nobilis | reverse complement strand
GTTGATATGGCATGCGATACAGATTTTGCCATGTATTATTCTCTATTTAACGTCCCACTCAAGAATATTTCACTCATATGGAGACGTCACCGTGTGCCGGTGAGGCGCTATAAATTTTGCCTATGCTCGGCACTGCTGGCCGTAGAGCAGGGAGGGTTCTTTAACGTGCCAACACCTACTGTGACACGGGACCTCGGTTTTTACTGTCTCATCCGAAAGACAGGGACGGCCAACCGCGGAGTGGCGCTACGCGGCTCGAACCCGGATCTTTCGATTCGAAGTCGAACACGCTAACCACTCGGCCACGGAGGCCCCGGCGCCAAACAATAAACAAAAACGATAATAACAACTATTGACGTATTTGTATAGATCGAATTCTTAGTAATTACCGCCTCGTCGAAAACAATTCTCCTGTAAATGTTTAAAGTCAAATTTCCATGGATAATTACATATATCATATATTTCCCCCTTTGTTAGGCGGTAATACAATTACAAGCGAGATCAATGGTACCTGAATGAATGATACAAAGCAGAAAAACAAAATTAATTTATACAAAGTTACTCTTTATAAATAAAGAATGACAATGATACGTTTTTGTACGATCGACAACTCGTTTCTCAATGAAAAATTTGATTGATTTCTCAGTAATGCTTTCAACTTCCCAATATCCTAAGTCATTGCGTCTTTGTAGCCAATTGATTTATCTACTTGAAAGAGAATTTAAAACAAGTAGAACATCAGTGTGAAAAGGTCAATCTTCTTTTAAAAAGTGTGTTTATGTTTGCAAATGTATACATCCTTATTTTTATTTCATTTCAAAGTGTAAGAAAGTCAAACCTCGATTGGAAATAAAATATAAAAGTTTTCGAAATAAAACAGGTTAAGCAAATTCTTGCTGGCTGCATGCATACAATATTGTTTAAAATATAATGTAAAATATTAAACACTTCTGATGATAGGTTGGATATTAAGACATCCTGACAGCGACGTCATTTGCATAAAACCATACTCTCTTTTTTGTGTATTAACTGCAATTAAGTGTTTTCTTACATTCAAAAACGAAAAATAAAACAAGCGGAAAGTGTTCTTTTGAAGCACCCTGTATATTTGAATTTTTGAAATTACATAATACACCACAATATATATATTAACACGTGATCTATAAGCAATTTCAATTAAAAGAAACATTAAATTATTGTTAAATTATAGTTACAAGTTATCATTAATAATTAATAAGAAAATGTGTTTTCTTATTACACAGTTCGTTAAGCATGTCTGTGGAATTCACTTTTTGCTACATAGCTTTGATTTGACACTCTTCGATACTTTGTCAAATCATTCCCTTACGCAGTAAATGTCTATCGATTATTTGTTAGTTGCGATGTATTTAATACCAGGTAATGCCATATTAAACCTTTACTAGAATGTTTAGATCGACATTACACAGGACAGAAGGCCGTATCGGCTGCTTTAAACCATGTCTAAGTGAAGGAAAAATGTTATAGGTGTTGGAAATGAATGTGTCCAACTTGATTTTTCGATGGACTGTCATTTACCTTTTTTCTTTATTTACTTTATCAAGAAATGTACTTGGAGACAATTACGCCTTTTTCGATATTGAAAGGGATCGGTCTATTAGCTCGCATAGCATCAGTAGAACAACTGTCACCACAGAGGTACGTATAAGGCCCTGATCATTTTCCTGAAGAGAATTTGAAGTATTGCATGAACAAAAGTCTGTTTACCTTTTTGTCACTAATTTTGAAAGCAAATTAAAAACATTTTTTTTCCAAACGTTTGAAACGCTAATTTTAGACATATCGACGAAAGACGTGCCTTTTATTTCGACTTTGAAATTTTGCATCCGATTGCAAAGTTATGAAACCATGTATGATAATGTACATTTTGAGGGTATGTCTCGATTACGCAAGTCATATAGGTCTACTTGTAATTAACATATTTATGTGCGAATCACTGTTTTTATTCTTGAAGGAGGTGTATCACCGGACACATCGATGCGCCGCTCTCTCTCTCTCTCTCTCTCTCTCTCTCTCTCTCTCTGTGTAAATATATTATGTAATGGCAGAGCATTCGGCACACAAATGGAAATTGGGGGCTCAGTGGTTAGGGTTTCGCCCTCTGATCGTAGGCGTGGGTCCAATTGGCTTTCCATGACCTTCGGATGATAATGTAGATATCGAGGTCCCTTGTCACAGTGGGCGTCGGCTTGTTTAAAAACAACCTAGAATCCTGTCAGTGGAAATAAGTACAGAGTATAGGCTTTTCTCGCACATCACTGGTATTGCTCACGACTTCATATAAGTGAATAATTATGGAGTGGGGGCGTTGAACACCAATACAGCCACTCATCCAACCGTTCATTAAGAATCATTATCATGAAAGAACTATGTCTTTACTAGTTTTCATGCAAATGTAAGAAGTACATAAGGCTTGGTGAATATCAATGTTCTATTAGAATGTTAAGTAAGGAATTTTGCTTTAGCTTCCCTTTGCTACCGCTATATTATAGAAAACACATTGTCTTTGTAAATAAAATCTGTGTAACAGTATGGAATTCAAATGTATTTGTTTAACTTCCAGATCGAGTGTGCGGTTAACTGTTTGAATAATGACCAGTGTTATGCAATATCGTTTGAGTGTCAACAGATAAGGAACATCGGCATGGGAGCGTGTTATTTGAAATCTGAACCAGTTTCACCAACATCGTACACTACTGTTATTGACTACTCAATGTGCATCGCTACAAGAGGGCTGTCTGGACCCGGTCAAATGGATGCTTCAGCAGTAAAGACTAACAAGGAAATAACAAGCACTGGTACTACTACTACTACTACTACTACTAGTACAACTATTACTACTACATTGACTTCGACTTTGGCGAGTGTCACTACTGCACAAACACAGGTATTTATATGAGTACATATCAAATAGGGAAACATCGATGTTTCCAAATTTGCCGATTTCGTTCGAATTCGTAATGTGTATAAGATAAAATCGAAAAAGCACCTAGAAATATTTGCAAATTTATAGAAGAAGTTTTACAATAAGGATCTTAACGTTGAAAACAACTGAAAATCACTAGATCTAACGGAATAAAAACAGGTACCCAGAAGTAGAAAGCGTCCCCTGTTGACAAGACACACCCATCGCAAATTTTCACAGAAACCCTACGAGTTTATTAAAATGATCTATCTGATGCACCGAAGGCCATACATTTCTTTCACACTATGTACAGGTTGTATCCAACATACAAAATAAATATTTTAGTTTTTCACAGCTGCCAAAAAAATCATAACTTTAGATTCGCTAGTAAGTGCTCACGTGAAATAACGCGAAATTTAAAATTCTCGCCAATAAATCTGAGTTTAATTACTCACCACAAAGTCTACACTATAAAACGGATAGGCAGAAAATCGGAAATTCCAAATTTAAAATGTTACGCTTTTTATTCAGTATGCTTCTGTAAACAGAAACATTTTTGCACCATGTCTTGTTTTTATTCCTCCACTACATTTTCGGCTGCATATATCTTTGTACAAAATGCTTAGATTGCATACATTTTTAAAAAAAATTTAATTTTCTTCAAATAAGTTGTAATAAGGTTAATTTCAGAAACCAATGGTAGAATGAATTTTAAATGCGTTTGTTTCATACTGTTTGTGCTATGACCACACTTCGTTGATTCTGACTTTAAAATATCCATACCTAGGACATTATCCTTTACAGCGAGGGTTCAAGATTAAACGTGACAAGCAGAGATTGTATAGGAGATAATTTCTTATTGTCTCATCCCAACTCATTCAAAAAGGAAACAGCGTATGACGCAACATCCGGTAATCAGACAAATATGCTACTAGAATTTCACTGTAGACCCCGGGTTTAATGCAGGTTGTCCTTTCAAAAGGGGTCACCCGTGTTATTTTCATGGTTTGAAATCGATCACACATGGCGCATGCTAATTTTAGTATCACGGTAATCATAACCATAATCAGCGTTGTCCAGACGGTGATAACACGTTAATGTTGTTCCGGAATAGTAATGAATTTTTGCCCTTTGATCTGAAATCATTGAGCATTTGATCACCATAACAGAAAGGTCGGTCATCAGATCGGCTCCCGATCGTCAGTTTGTAGAATAATTTTGAGACATTGCAAACACAAAAGTATGCTGATAGCTATGATATGCTTATAGTACATCAGCATTTTCTACCAATGAAAATGTCGAGGCTTTCATTACTTGCAATTTATCTAGTCAACTGCCACAGCAATACTAACATATGGGACCTGATATTAGATATAATCAATGTTTTGTACTTAGGTAAATATATTAGGGACTATAGGATCACAAGGACAACAATCACTGATATTTGATTATTTCAAAAGTTGACATTTTTTGTTGTCTGTTTTGTTTTCTATTCTTTATCGTTGCTTTGTTCAGATTTTCTTCGGACGATTTTTGCAAATTTGTTTTATTAGTTTTGTTTGTTGGTAGGTTTCTCTTTGTTTGTTTTTTATTAAATCTTTTCTCATTTACTTTCTTTTATTTTTGGATAAACTTAATAATGCAGTATAAATGTCATACATGTATGACGATATTGAAGAAGAGCCTTTCGTTACTCCATGAGGAGTATACGCCTCTGTAATTATAAGTCCTGGGTGAGTAGCAAATATACTGATATTAAATGCCTTTAAATTAGGCAGCAAAAACATCAGTACTATATCAAAAGAAGTCCCGGTGGTTCTAGGACCCTTTACTAAATAGTTTAGAGATTTTATCATAGGTATTAGGTTTTTTTAGTCTTCAGAACCTTAATGAATATGTTCCCCTTGACACATAGCTAATCTTGTCCTCTTTTTCATTTATGACCATCACCGATTGTGACTTATTTCCGTATTTGGTAATATGTGACACGACGGGTCCCGCGCGCGGGGCAGGAGTTGCTTACCCTTCCGGAGCACCTGAACTCACCCCGGTTTTGATTGTTGTGGAGTTACTTTATTTTTCTTTTTATTCGTGTTGTTTTTATTACTGTCTTTGTTATTGTTTCTTTTTGTTTTTTATCATGGTTTTGAAATTTGATTGTCCCCTCTGTATATTCAGATGTCGACTTTTTCAATGCTGAAACAAATGTCGCTGGGAAGTAACGTAAATAAATAATAACAACAGGAACAATACTAAAAGTAAGTTATATCCCTTTGACTGGTATCACGTCTTCTAAACCATAGGGCCCGCCGTGGCTTAGTAGCTAGCGTGTTTGATTTAGAATCGAGAGGTCCGGATTCGATTCTAAGTCACGGTGCGATAGGTCGTGCCTGTCTTTCGGATGAGACAGTATAAAACAGCGGTCCCGTTTCACAGTAGGGATCGGAACGATCAAGAATCCTCCCTGCTCCACAGTCGTAAGTGTCGAGCATAGGCAAAACTTTTTCGCCCTTGACCGGCAACGATGACGTTTCCATATAAGTGATCGATTCTCGAGTGGGAGAAGTCAAAATAGATCAAACCCAAGTTTACCAAATTATTCAACCAATTCATACTGCCTGGTTATTTTGAAAAAAAAGTTCTTGGAGAGATCGCATGTGCGATTGACATGTGCCACCATGATATTTGTCGATCATGTGTTCTGTTTATTTATTACAGTCAGTAAATATTTACTAAGTGTTTGGAAACGATAACCATCTTATTCTGTTTACCTAGATAATAAATCAATGACATTAATTGAAACATCTTAAGTGTTTTAAAAGGGGTCTTCATTTATGCATTTGTGAAAAGCAGACCTAACAAATGAATAGCATATTATACTGTACGTATTCCTGGTCGTCATTCTATTATAAATAATGATTAAACGCAAGAAGTATGTATTCTCAAGAAAATAAGTCAAAAATCGATCTCAGTTTGTGTGTACTGTTTTGTACAAAGTAAATCTTCTATTAATTGGAATATGTTTTTTCTTATTATGGTAAGTTTAAAATTGGTTAAATCGAATTAATATAAGTAAACAACATTATTTAATACAAATAGCGCATTATTTTCAGTTTTATTGTATGTTATTTGCTTATATAATTTTTCCTAGACCCAAGTAAACTATTCTTTGTCTTTTCTTGTTAACTGATAAACATAATCCTTTCATTCAAGAAATAATTTCAAGTGTCAAAATGCAATTTACTTTTTTTTTAATCCATGATCCATGAACATTTGCACTTAATTTCTATTATTAGTACTATTTTAGTAATTATGTTTATAGATTTCCGTCAAAAACACTAAGGTAAATACTCAATTGATAGAAATAAGGAAAACCATTTTGGCTCATTATTGCTCGCACCCGTTCAATTGTGGCTGGAAGTGTTACTAAGAAAGATCAATGAAATAAAGGTTGCCCTTTATAAAAGGGGGGGAAAGGCCCTATATAAAGGGGGGGAAAGTAAGAATTCCGTACTTGAAACATGATGGGCCTGGTAGTCATGATACAAATAAGCAGGAAATCAAAATCTTAAGCGGTATATCAAAACTTCCACGTAACAGGAAAATGTTATATATCTAATGGTGATATTACAATTAGCCACCTACGTCATTTATTGGCCTATGTTACGTGTAGCATAACTATGGGGCATATCGTGCGGCGTAAACATGTATGGTAAAGATTGTGAGTAAACCTCACTTAATGGCAATTATGATCTTTATCGATCGTGTTGTGTAGTAGTAAGGTTCGCCAAGGTGTGTTGATAGCCTTTATTGAAAGATTTATCGTGTGACAAATTATGATTGTATACGAAGACTGAAAAATCTAAATGATATATATATATATATATATCTATATATATATATATATCAACAAGTGCAAGAAAGTGAAAAAACCAACAGACAAACCTCCACACACAAAGACAAAACAATGAAAAACAATACACAAGAAAAATAAAAGAAAATTCACATATGAAAACAGAACACAAAAGAGAAAAAACAAAATATTGACATACATATATGTACATGTACATGCTTTATAGTTTTGGGAATTTTTTTGTGGTCCTTGCACGCCACACCACCTATAAACAGAACAAATATTTCTAAGCTATATCAAATCTCTCTTCTTTGATATCTCAGTAATGCTGGTACAGGTGACCAGATAATTGCAAGTTGATGAGCGTTACGGCATTTAATCGGAAGATTACGCCAAAGTAATATCGCAATATCACGGTATTAGTTTACTTTTCCGTTTCCATCTTCTCAACATTGTTTTTATAAACTGAAATCGGAAATAGATCAGATGATCGTTCTGTTTATTATGCTGATTGAATATTAAATGATTTTTTATCAAAAGGCAAAAATTCATGACTATTCCGGAACAACATTAACTTTGTATCACCGTCTGGACAACGCTTGCGATAATTATGTTTACTATGATACTGAATCGTCCACAACGGTCGTTAAGGGGACTGTCTACGTCATCACTTATTTAATTAGACTTTGAATGTGTAGGACATACGTAGATGTGGCCGGTCAACAGGGCAAGCTTTTTCCTCTCTGTGGTACATTTTCCCACCTCTCCATTTGTTCTCGTTAGAAGTATTTGTTCCGATTCCCTCGCTTATACACAACTTCCCATGGACCACTGTAAACTTGGAATCACCCATATTATCTTCGTTACCAATTGAAATGAAACCATCCCAGTCAACCGAGATCCGATGAATGAGTAAAGTACTAACAATGATCGAGCTCATAATTTCTGTAAGGAATAAAAAGTTAGGTGTTAGAAAAGCACGGACCCCTGGGCACACTAGAAGAGGAATCAGAGGTTTTGGAGGAGCATCCGGCATCTAAATAATTTCAAAATCGTCTGACAACTAGTGTGTTTATCCTTATCCAATACGAGAAAAAAAACTGCAACTTAGTTCTACTTTCTCATTTTAATTTTTGTATCCTCTTGTATTAATAACAAGCTCGCGTTTATCATTGGAACGTATATCGTGATAATACATTTAGTTCTTAAAATGCATATTTCATTGTATCAGAATTAACTTTATCTCTATATCCCTAGATTTATTGTTGAGTAATTGATCTTAATTCTCGATAAAAAGTTTTTGTTTAATGTCGTTATCAATGACGTCACTTTCTTACTAAACATCTGTGCTCATTAATCTTGACCATCTTCAAGGACACAACCATTGGACAAATGTATCAGGCGAGGAAAAATGGCGGCCAGACTGGGACTCGAACCAAGGCCTCCCGCTAACCGTGCGGCTGCTCTACCAACTAAGTAACCTGGTCCGTATGCCCAGTTCCCGTTACACAAACATAAGGGGTTTATATTATTTCGTGAATCTGTCTTTTTTCCCATAACTTGTATTAAGCCATAACTTTTTCAGTGCTTCTTCTTCTATTTTTTTTCACATTACCCATGTGTATGTCTTCTGACAAGAATTTTCTTCTAATTTCAATAAGTTTGTCCCCTGACTTTGGTGCTTGACCTGCATGTACCTGGAGAAACCTTATCTTTGTACAATGCATTACTTGCGACATAAAAGACATTAATGTTTCACAATCACTACTTGTTTCTTTTCAGACACCAGTTATAGCGATTGTAGAAGGTCTTCAGAATCGGTGCACGTCTTCTTCGCAGTTTGACGTTGCCGTCGTTACGACGAATGGCGTTTATATATATGACACAAACAATGACATCACTGGACCGCCATGTAAAACCGTTACAAACGCCCTGAATATATTTACGGGATTTTCTAATTTGCCAGACATAAGGCAGTGGGACGCTATTCTGACCTATCAAAGGACAAACATCGATTTATTTGCGAGTAAGTATACCATTTGTTACTAAGTTTGTAATAATCACTTGGGTATACAGATGCATTTCGTTGTTATTGCTTACCGCTTACTGTAAATCCAGTTTTATTTGCGATAATTTTATTTTCGCGTAATTACGCGAGATCACTTACTCGCGAAAATAATGTTCTCGCTTAATATATTAACTTGACTTTGATATGCGACAAACATCATTAATTACTATAATTAACATACACACACGCGAAAATATAGCGTCGCGAATATTTGCATAGCTACCAATGCGCCAAAATAAAGTTCCGCGAAAATTTCTGGATTTACAGTAAGAATGGATACTAATCGTCCCTTGTGTACATGTATATATTTACCTAGCGGTTGTTTGCTTCACGCCACATTTGACAATCTTTAAGTCATATGATGGCAGCCAGTTATTTTTAATGGGGAAGATACCCAATAACTGTTGTAACAGGAAAGAGAACAATGCCCTTCCGCAAGTAAACCGGCAAAATTTCACACAAATTTCCCCCTTTAGGTCTATCTTATGTCTTAATTTTCCCCTCTCAGTCCTCCAGCGATAAGACACTCGCCTCATTTATTTCTATGTCCGAGTTATCAAGGGGTGTGGCGAGCTAACCAGAGTTAATGGTCCGAGTCAACCATGGTCCGAATTGACTAATTACCAAATCAGTTCTCACTTTATTTGGAATAAAGACAAGTGACGCACAAGTTAAATTGCCAAATAAATATTCCCAGTGGAATTAATAAAGACTGCTTGATAGTCAGCTGATTTTAAATTTGGACAAAAGAAATTTAAAGAGACCAAGAGACATTGAAAATTCAAAAAAAAGAAAATCAGAAACAACATGACAAAAAAAAGGGGGACACTACTACAAGGAGTAACCCACACAAAACAACGGATAAAACTTAAATAGACCTACTCGATTCACGCTAAAAAGCGGCGGTTAGTTCAGGTGCTCCGAAGGGGTATGCAACTCCTGCTTCTGTAATTGTAATTAATATTTTAAAACCTCGAGACACAGTAGCTATACACATTTTTTCCATTACACATTTTTTGACATATAACCATGAATTATTTTATTCATGTAGCTATTAAGATAGCACTGACTGTATTGATAAGAGTCGGTTCTTAAAAGTCATGGAAATCAATTGAAAGGAATAACAGCAATGATATGAAAATGTCAATTTTCTCAATCAAAATAAATAAACTCAACGTTATAGCACTTACATAATAACAAAAGAAACCACCGGTGCGTCAACTCGTATGGTGTTTATATTCCATTGCAATCAAAGCTAAATACTGAAAATAAAAGAAATATAGTAATTGATTTCGGTATTTTAACCTAATTTCTGTGTAAGATCATTGATCGTGATTTTAGAACCTTGGCTCCATTTGCAGCATTAAATACAACAAAACACAATAATCTCATCATCAAATTTTACATTAGACTCAATTCGTCCAATGACTTCCTGAAACGCAAAGTACATATTTATGTGAATGAAAACTATTTTAAGTTCTAATTGTTTTTCTTTGAGATGAATTCTCCATCATAAGTATGTCTCCTCAACTTCTCAACGGGTGATTGCCTGTAATCCGGATACTACAGATCTGAAAAAAAAATCACGTAATTACACGAAGTACCTACTCCCGAAAATGTATTTATCGCTTAATGTTCTAACTTGACAAAAGTTTTTATTGTGGCACTAAGGTAAATACAAAATTCCCGCGAAGTATTTGTGTCGCCTATTTATGAAAGTTATCGATTCGCAAAGGGCCTCCGCGGCCTAGTAGCTAGCATCTTCGACATCTGATAAAGAGGTCAGGGCTTCGAGCCAAAGCAATGTCGCGGTCGGCAGTCCCGTTCTTTCGGACGAGAAAATGAAAACCGATGCCCCGTGTCACAGTAGGTGTCGGCACGTTAAAGAATCATCCCCGATGTACGGCCATGAGTGCCAAGTACGGACAAAATTTGTCGCCCTTCACCGGCACACCGTGAGGTGTCTTTTAAAGTGAATGATTCTTGATTGGGACGTAAAAAATTACAACCAACCAAAAAATCGCGAAAACAAAGTCACGCAAAAAATCCGGATTTTAGTAGCTTTAGAATTACGTTTTGTTTTCGTATTGGATATTTGATGTTTTCGACTAGAGACAATACCTCACTGACATCCAAAATTGCTTTTGTCAAATTACACGGCTCTGTGTAAGGAATATTACTGCTTGTTAAACATATGTTTTCTATGCATGCCTAATGTTACATAGGATTAGTATTGTTTTTTTTTCTCTATGTAATGCTTCATATTTGTTCTTTCTTTTTTTAATTCAGATGGGCAGGTTTGGAGATGGCAGTCAAGCGGTAATTCCCTTCAAAAAACTAGCGGCTATCCAAAGTCATTTTCTAATTACATAAATTCGCTGTATTCGAGGACTCCTACAAATATCCCTCCGTCCATTGTCTGGGCTGTTCACAGATCAAAAACCGGAGGATCGGACGTTTACTTCAATTCCGGTTCCGACTTTTACTTTTACAGCAACCAGCCTCCTTATGAATCAGTCTTTCAGAAGGCAACTTCCTTTAACAACCAAAATGGTGTGTCGTTGAACCCGTGGGGTCAAATTCCGGACAATGTCGTCACTGTTGGATATCTAGACGACCAAGGAAAGGATTTCATAATAATAACAGACGATTCTTTGGTTTCCTTCTATGTTTTGGATTTTAATTCTAACAGTCAAGATCCACCGATTTCAATAAATGCCCAGGGACAGTTACAGATATAGTCGGAAACTTTTGAAACTGTCTTTTAAATCAAAACAGTATTGTTGCAAATTAACTAATTTTTTATGTTTAATTCCTTATTCTGAGATGATTTCATGTGAACGCTATCATGACATTTTGTATCTGTTTATACTGTAAGCATATACATGTATATGAATTTCACATTTAAAATGGGTGAAATAGAAGATACCAAGGGGCAGTCCAAAAAGAATAAGTCAACGACAGACAAAATTGTGACCAAAACAAAAAGGAGACACAATTACAAACAGAAATACACAAATACACTTATAGCTAAAAATAGTGTAACACGAACCCCACAAAAAACCGGGGGTGAGTTCAGGTGCTCCGGAGGGGTAAGTAACTCCTGCTCCACGCGAGGCACCCGTCGTGTCACACATTTTCGAATACAAGAATAAGTCACAATCGGTGATGGTCATAAACGAGAAAAGAGGGGATCGGGACTAGGTATGCGACAGGGGTAACATATCCCTCATCATGTTTTTACAGAAATGCATTTTAACAATCTCAACAAATGATGACACGAAAAATAACATCCCGTAAAACTTATGTTACGAGTATGTAATTAAACTGTATACCGTAACAGTAAAGTTTTATATGTAAAGTGACGGCTTGTGATATTTGTTTTATGTCACTTACTTTTAATTCTTCATTGCAATGGCTAATACATGTAGTCGTAATTTGGAAAGAAAATACTGTGTATGATATGTGAACTCTAATCTTCGTAGTTTTCAATAGTTTCATAGTTGAACTTCACAAATTGACTTACATAAACATCTACATTGAACTGTTGGGGGCCTCCGTGGCCGAATGGTTAGCGTGTTCGACTTCGAGCCGAGGGGTCCGGGGTTCGATTCCTGCAGCGCCACTCCGCGGTTGGCCGTCCGTCTTTCGGATGAGACAGTAAAAACCGTGGCCCCGTGTCACAGTAGGTGTTGGCACGTAAAAGAACCCTCCCTGCTCTACGGCCAGCAGGACAGGCAAAATCTGTAGCCCTTCACCGGCGCACGGTGACGCTCAATATGAGTGAAATATTCTTGAGAGGGACGTCAAACAACAACGCAACAACAACAACAACACTGAACTGTTGGGTTTATCCACTGTATTTACTTGTCATTGTATATTTATCTTTTTTACTACTGGGGCCTCCGTGGGCGAGTGGTAAGCGTGTTCGACTGCGAATCGGAAGATCCGGTTAGAGCCGTGTAGCGCCACTCCGCGGTTGACCGTCCCTGTCCTTCGGACGAGACGGTAAAAACCGAGGCCCCGTGTCACAGTAGGTGTTGGCACGTTAAAGAACCCTCCCTGCTCTACGGCCAGCAGTGCCGAGCATAGGCAAAATTTGTAGCCCTTCACCTGCACACAGTGACGTCTCCAAATGAGTGAAAGATTCTTGAGTGGGACGTCAAACAACAATACCATACCATACCATATTTACTACTACAGCGCAACAGCAATTAATGATACTATACATTAACTTTAAGAAAATTTCGTTATGAAAACCCTTATCACGAGAAAGTCATATGTACAATATCTGAGCCCTATTTTCCCTATCTTTTCCGATTCCATAGATATCATCCAAGTTAAAAAAATTGTACTGACGCCGCCACTGACACAGACCTATGACGACGCTATGCTATGCAGTATACTTTAATGTCGAGGAGTTAAAAATTCAAGCAGACAAAAGATCGCAAGCTTTAACTTTAATTTTCTAGATGTTATATCTAATCGACAGAATATGAAATATTATATGGTACAGATTTATGCAATCATAATATGACCAACATGATTAATTTTACATATTTCTATTACCTTACACGAATCGCATTATTTTCAGTTTATTACTATTGTCGACATTTTTGAATTGGAAAGAAAGTATGTCTTGGTGATCTTGAGAAATAAATCTCTGATACTATAGATGTAATTACTGTTAAATGTTTCATTCTGGAAAAAACGATATGTAGACGCACAAGTGCATACGATGATACAAGGAACGTGGACATTCATTTCTAAACACACCGCTCTATCTACAAACACCCACACAAATAAGCAGAATGTATGTATGTATGTCTGTCTGTCTGTCTGTCTGTCTGTCTGTCTGTCTGTATGTATGTATGTATGTATGTATGTATGTATGTATGTATGTATGTATGTATGTATGTCTGTCTGTCTGTCTGTCTGTCTGTCTGTCTGTCTGTATGTATGTATGTATTATGTACGTATGTACGTATGTATGTATGTATGTATGTATGTATGTATGTATGTTTGTATGATTG
>JACSZP010016701.1:0-13094 GCA_016161895.1 Pinna nobilis | reverse complement strand
AAAAATGGCGGCCCCCATGCACTAGGCTCTTCCTGGTGTTTTTCCACAAGAGAGAACCTCGCGGGTTATGGCCATGTGGTATGCCGATCCCTGATCTTTGAAACACGACATCTCATCTCTTACTTTATAACAGTTGTCAACGCTTTTGAAATGAAAAACCGATATCTTTGATAAAGATTACATTTCTCTCTTTAAAAACAGATGAGTATTAATATTGGATTTATCATTTTGATATTCATTTGGATATCATCTGTCCTTCTGTTTCTAATTAAACTAATAAAAAGCATAAAGTATCCAACAGACTGTTGAAACGCTTACCTTAAGCCTTCATTAAAACATCAAGTTATAAAGTTTAGTTCTGAACAAGTATGGATATACTCAAAAGTTGAAAAAAGTATATTTTAAAAATATTAATAAATATATACTTGTGATTTGCCATCAGTATTTCTCTCTATTTATTTTTTTAACCCTTTGATGTACTTTATAGACTTTTGTTACAACAACCATATCTAAATTAAATCTTAGTTTAAATTTAATTACCGTTATATATATAATTTCTACATTGTCCTTTGCTATTTGGCACCAAAATATGTTTGTTTCGATATTCAATGAATATGTCCAGGACAAGTTTTTGAAAGAGGGCATCTAGTGGACCTTTGATACATTTTTCATATTTTAAGCAAACAGTGCTGAAATTTTGCGCCAAGAAAATTGGAGAGGATCTTTATTTATTTCTCGGTGTAAACATAATTTAATACATATATTTCCAGTAAATCTGTTACAGCCAGTCGATTTCACAATCAAGATTCGCGTTTTCTTGCCAAAATCTCTTCTCGAGCCATAATGTAAGTATGATGTAACAACTCTAACAAATTAATGTTGAAGTCAATTCGTTCCTATGAAGTTTATGCTGTAAATCAAATGTGTTGGATCATAACATACTGTTTTAACAAGAGTTGACAATATTGACATAAAAATGTTCACATAATGTAGCAATAAATTTGTTTGTTAATTTTCAAGATTATGCAACGAAAAGAACATAAAAGTCTCTTTAAATACACACCACAATAACAATCATAGATACTGTATGAATAATTCATCATGTTTGATTGTGTTTTGGACGTTTTATTCGATTTATAGGAATTGAAAATACATGTCATTTTACGAAAATATACATGCATTTCTCTGACAATCATCTTGAGACATATACCTCTTCCAGAAGTTTAAATGGGTGCTCATAATTATTTGGTTTGAAGTTTTATAACTTTTCGTTCATCGGTTACTGTCAAGGAGACAAAATATATTATATAAAAAGTTAGGGCGTTACAATAAAGAGACAAGCAGCTGATACAAGAGAGAACCTCGCGGGTTATTGTCATGTGGTATGCCGATCCCTGATTTCTGAAACACGACATCTCGTCCCTCACTTTAAAACAGTTGTCAACGCTTTTGAAATGAAAACCGACATCTTTGATAAAGATAACATTTCTCTCTTTAAAAGCAGATGAGTTTTAATATTGGATTGATCATTTTGATATTCATTTGGATATCACCTGTCCATCTGTTTCTAATTGAACTTATAAAAAACATAAAGTATCCAACAGACCGTTGAAACACTTACCTAAAGCCTTCATTAAAACATCAAGTTATTCAATTTAGTTCTGAACAGTTATGGATATAATTTAAAGTTGAATGTATATCACATATTGATTCCTCGTGTTCAAATCTTTCTTTACAATCCATGAATATTGATCTAGTGGCCTTGACTTTGGACTTTTAAGAATACTTTGACCTTATTGTTTGTGTACCAATTTACGAATTATATTGTCCTCTGACAACTTTTTCTAGAATGTCGCTACAAAACACTTAAATTTACCTCCGTAGAGATCATTCTCGTGAGGCAGTGTCACGACCTATTCGGTGCTATGTTTTAACCAATAAAAATCCATGTTACAAAGGAATGGAAACCGATACAGATGGCTTCTGAAATGGACGTCACTGATCACGTGAGAATTTTCAAATGTTGCAAAAAAGCGATTTCGGTGTCGAAAAGGTCATACCAAGGTCACTTCTTGAAAAACCATTCTAATTCTAAGAAAACGTTCTCTAAAATGGCATCATCAAAATGCTTGAAATTTTTATTGAAAACATATATGTTGTTGCTAGGCGGGATTTTCGACAGACTCAGTCTTCCGATAGGTATCAGCTGTGCCCCTCTCCCTGCTGAACTATTTCTTTATTCGTACGAGGCTGCCTTCATACAGGGGCTTTTAAAGATTAATAACAAGAACTCAGTCTGGTCCTTCAGCATCACGTTCAGCGATATAGATGACGTTCTTACATTTAAGATGACAAAGTTAGGCGATTATGTCGGTCGAATTTATCCAAATGAACCTAGAATAAAGGATACAGTACCATGGAAACTTCTAGGTCTGCTTTATACCTCAATTTACACCAAGAGACGACTGAGATTCAATCTTGACGATAAAAGAGAGGTCTTCAATTTCCCTGTTGTAATTTTTTCCATTTTATGTGGTAATAATGCAGAAGTACCAGCATATGGAGTATACATCCCTCACGTGATAAGGTTTTTCAGAGCGCGTGTTTCCTATCAGGATTTCCTTGGAAGAGGGTTGCAGTTAATAAAACAGCTGCTTAACTAGGGGTTTCTAATGTTTCTAATGGTCAGATTGAAGTCATAACTTCGAACGCTTTCAGAGCGAGATTTTCTTGTCAACATGTAGGATTTTGACAAGCTACATGCACATCCGGGAGGGTAACGTCTCTATTCCATTGACGTCACAGTCGGTTGCTTCAAACATAAATAAACCAGGACAATTTAAAACAAACACGAAAACACATTTCAAAGTTGACAGCATTTTAAATTTGAATTATATTTATTTGTAAATTTTCTTTGAATTTATTTACTGTACTCCATTTTGATGGACTGTATATATGCGGTGTGAAACTTCTCCGCAAAGACTTTATGTTTACGCTATTTAGTTTTTGTTCTTGTTTTGTTGTTTTATTCAGTCGGTAATATCAAATTATCGAAGAAAAATAATCACCCCCCTTGAGGATATGACAGAGGACTTTCCGTCCTTTGGGTAAGATTCAAGGAAATGAAAGAATATCACCCACGGAGAGAGTCCTCTACCATACCGACAAGATAGGGGATGATTCTACTAGACTATGAAATAAAATAGACATCAATGTCCGCTTGTAGGTGTTGGATTCAGTATACCATAATGTTTTATTTCTTAGTTGAAGACTTGCTAAAACTCGACTAATTACTGCCAGGAGAGCCAGATAATAACTTTGCTTCTGTCTGCATGTGCTGAAAATAGAAATAGAGATAATCATAAAACAAAGTTGTAAACTATAATTCTTCGTGAATAATTCACATTATATTAAGTCGCTGAATCTTGATGAAACTAGAGAACAGCAGTTTACGCTCGTAGGGGACATGATAGATTTGAAATATGTGTGAAAGTGTAAACAGTGTAAAATTTCAAAAGAAACGTCTCAGTCAGTTTTGGGAGTAAAGAATAACCTTAAATCTTAATGAATAAATGGCGTCGAAAATTAAAATGTTCATTCATCTTTCATCTTGCTTCTTACATAAGTAACTGAAAGTATGTTAGTAATAGTATACAACATTGCTGCATACCCCCCTCTCTCTCTCTCTCTCTCTCTCTCTCTCTCTCTCTCTCTCACTCATTATCTCGACATAAGCCTTCATCTCTCCTCGACTCGCTACACCTGACAAACGTCAATTTGGAAACTTGATTAAATTTCTTCAACGGTTTCCAATCGCCATTATCGTCAATTTAAGATGATGATAATCCTTTATATTATCTACTTTGCTCACATAGCTCATTAACGGTATGAAACGCCTCGAAAACTTTGAATTATTAGAAATTTGGAATTCAGATTGAAAGACATGAGGGAATGCACTGTTTTGTAGCCTTTCGAAAGTAGCAAGTCCATAAATATTCAACTCAAGTTGACTTTATTTCGAATGTACCAATTAAAAAATATAGAGATATGATTTTAAAAAGATATTCAAAATCACAAGGGTAAGGTGTATATAGGGTGTGTGTATATGTTGTTGTTTAACGTCCCACTCAAGAATATATCACTCATACGGAGACGTCATCGTGTGCCGGTGAACGGCGATAAATTTTGCCTGTGCTCGGCACTGCTGGCCGTAGAGCAGGGAGGGTTCTTTAACGTGCAACACCTTCTGTGACACGGGACCTCGGTTTTTGCTGTCTCATCCGAAAGACAGGGACGGCCAACCGCGGAGTGGCGCTGTGGATATCGAACCCTGGACCCCTCACCTTCAAGTCGAACACACTAACCACTCGACCACGAGGTTCCGTGTGTGTATGTAATTTCATACTTGTGTATGGATTTATGTGAATTTTCATATGCGGGTATGTTAAACAATGTTCTTATAAGTGTCCGTACTCTTTGTGGGTGTAAAATGTAGTTATCCTAAAAAAAAACACTTATTATCATTCCAGTGCGCGCGCGAGAGAGAGAGAGAGTTCTATATATTTACTCAACTAGGAAGTCAAATATAAGAACGTCTTCGTTTGACTTGCGGAAGGCTAATTGTTAATTCACGATTATATATTTAACCGCATTCTCTCCAATACCAATCAAACCTGGCCTATACCAAATGACTGTAAAATTGTCAAGTGATGCATAAAGCAAATGAAGCAAACAACAAATTGAATAAAAAGCGCCTGCTTTGGCATGGTGTTGTTGTTGTTGTTGTTGTTGTTGTTGGTGGTGGTGGTGGTGGTTGTGTATTATTTTCGTCTGTTTTAGTTTAGTTTTGAATTATTATTTTTGGCCTTCGTATGACACTTTAAAATGCACAAGGTTGTGTGCCTGGGACATTGCCTAGGACTGTTTGCCTACAAAAGATAAAGTTCTTAGAATATGTCTAAATCTCTACTGACTCCCACGACTACAAATGTAAAATAAAATCGCAATTGAAAAAAACGATAATTGACAAATAACAATAACTCACTTGGACGAGATAGCTTATGAAGGTGTGTGTTTCAACCTGTGTTCCGATATCTACAAAAATCAACGTTATTGTTTTATAAATATTATAGATAATAAGGAAGGATTATATAAGAACATTTTATATACAGAGCAAAACTAACCAATATGTGTCGTCGCACGGATGAAAGAAATCACCATTACTGGTGCTACTAATAATTCGGAAGCTTTACGATCGGTATAATGACATCACTTACAACTACAATGTGTGTTTCGCTAAATAGAATAAAATACTCATTCATTGTTAAAATTAACGTTATATCTTTCACAGCGTACTGTTTCACCGATTACAATACAATTGGATCGGACCTTCCCGGTGCCCTCTCTTTAAATGATCATATCTATCTGGTACAAGGACCTGACACCATAAAACTTGAGAATTTACGTAAGTCAGAGACTCCAGCAAATACTGATTTCCGATTGGTAGAGAATCTAGAGTTGAGAAAATTCTCAGACTTAAGTAATTTTTCAAGTTCTATGGAGTCCAGAAATGGACACCTTCAGGTGATTTAAGCTTCAATTGGATGTTCATTTTTAAAGTGAACTTTTATTGTTTCATTGCGTGGCAATACAGTTTGAGAAAAGAAATATGAGTAATAGATAATAAATGTCTGGGTTGATCTGACCGATATATAAGTCGGGTTGGATGATTTTTCAGCTTCAGCTTATAATACTTTTTATTTGCTGAGAAGGCGAAGTTGAGAAAATTCTCAGACTTTCGTGAATTATTTAGTTTGATGGCCCTCAGCTGAGCCACTGTTCCAAAGCTATAAGTCTGGCACATAGACCAAAGTTTGAAAGTAGTCTTGCGTCATCCATACCAGTGAAAGATTGAGTTAGATGTTGAACAAAAGCAAAAATACATAACAAAACAAAATTACATATTTTACCTTCTACAAGTTTGATGATGCGTGAATACCCTGTCCGGTGCACTAAAGGCGTAACTGCGTTATTCTCTGCAGCTCGCAAAAGTTCAAAGAGTAAATCTTTGTCTGCCTGTGGCAATTGCTGTACGGCGGGGTTCTGTTGAACTTTCATTAGTAACTGGGTCAAATCTCTCTGAAAAACAAGACATGTAACATGTACACGACTTATGTGTTAGGAACAAATATCTTTTAAGAATCTCTGCCTAGGTATATGATTTATGGCCATGGAACAATAGCTTCACTTTTCAATTAAAATTTAAATCACCTTTGCCTTAAGTGTGGTTCTCTTATGCAAATCTTTATTTCAATGTAAATTTTTAAAAAAAAATTAGTCGTCAAAGAATTTATGATTGTAAAAATAGATACATTTTGTCAACGACAAAATAGCATGAATAATATTGAGATTCAAGTAACAGGGTTTAAGTGGACAATTATATTCCACGCTAGGTGAATTGGGAGGAATTAAGATGTCTTGATGTCTATGTGCACATGAGGATATCTACAATAAGTTCTACAGAAATCGACAAGTCAAAAATAAAAACGTCTTAAGATTAAAATAAATTACGAATCCTAAAACGGGATGTAATCAGGTAGAAATAGTAGTAGTACTAGTATCTTTAAGACTTCCTTATTATCTATTTTTTATCATTATATTATCATATTATCAATATTATCATAATCAATTTTAAAATTATTAATTATAAACCGTTTATTACCTTTTAATATAAGTACAAGATTGCAGATTTCGATTTTGGTTTAGAATTAGTTCTATAACAGACTTGACACAAATTTATGAAATGCTATGAAGTCTACGTAGCATACGATATGAAATAGATATGAAACAATTTTGAAAATGAAATTGAAAATTACTCTGAAAAAAGTGAAGTGGTTGGCAACACTAAATAATGCCATTTCTAACCCGTGTTTGTACTTGATGACAGATTAATGCCTTTTCTAACCCGTGTTTATACTTGATGATTAATAAGTTACATAACAGGTTTAATTCGGAGCATTTTAGATGTAGATACAAGTTATTTTTAGAATTTGCTTTTAATTATGATTGTAAATTATGTTTCTTATAAGTAATAAATGGGACCGTCATGACCGAGTGGTTAGCGTGTTCGACTTTCGAACCGAAGCGCCTCTCTGCGATTGGCCGTCCCTGTCTTTCGGATGAGACAGTTAAAACCGAGGTCCCGTGAAACAGTAGATGTTGGCACAATAAAGAACCCTCCCTGCTCTACGGTCATGAGTCCAGCACGGTGACGTCTCCATATGAGTGAAATATTCTTGAGTGGGACGTTCAACAACAGTACAACAACAACAACATAAGTATAAAATGATTGTTTTCAGAATACTAACATTGCATGAATTATTTAATAAATAATGTGTGCTTGCGCCATATTGGTTGGTTGAAAAGCGAAAAATATATATATATATATATAAAAACACAAAAAAAAACAAAGAAAGAAAAGAAAAGGCGAGACAACAATAATCACATTTGTGACCATTTAGTATCTTTAAAAAAACATTTAGTGCCTTATTTAGATAAATTAATTTTGATCATAAAGTATCTGCATAACATATATCTTTTTAAAATAGTGTACTTACTTTTTTACCGACTATTGTAGGGATTTCTGCTTGAAGTTCCTATTAGAAAAAAGAAAAGAAATAGTTAGAATTTTGTATAAAAAATAAAACTGCAGGATTACCAAGTGACGTTCGAAAATCCTAAAAGTCCTCAAACACAGGACAAGTTGAGGACAAATAATGTTTTCAACGCAGAAAACAACTGCAAATCCCTAATGGGATGGGACCAGGTGTCCGGAAGGAGTCAGCGTCCCACGTTGGCATAACACATCCATCGCAAATGTTCCATGAAAACCATAAAAGTTCGATAAAATGTCAATTTCTATAGAAAATGTCATGTGCTCTTCATCTGACCAGCTAAAGGTAAAGTCACTGCAAATGGTCGTGCTCATGGTATGGTATTGTTGTTTAACGTCCCACTCATGAATATTTCACTCAAATGGAGACGTTATCTTGTGCCGGTGAAGCGCTACAAATGTTGACTACGCTCGGCGCTGGTGGCCGTAGAGCAGGGAGGGTTCTTTAACGTGCCAACACCTACTGTGACACAGGACCTCAGTTTTTACTGTCTCATCCGAAAGACTCGGACGGCCAACCGCGGAGTGGCGCTACCCGTTTCGAACTCGGATCTTTCGATACGCAGTCGAACACGCTAACCACTTGGCCATGGAGGCCCATGGTCGCACTCAAGTTTATCAACAAGCACCCTTGAAAGTAGTGAGGAAATGGCTTTATCTTTCATTTTTGTTGTTTGGTTGTAGTGAGCAACATGGGAAAAATGATGTTTCTTATCAGTTTTAAAGTTTATGATTAATAAAAAAAAAAAGCGAGCGACACAAAATTAAAAAATGTTCTTTAAAATCTCGCATGGGTAATTGGAAAAACACAGACATATGTGTATTAACACAAAATACAATGAAACACCGTTATCCAGACCCGCTGATAAGTTGGTTCAAATTTGCAGGATGGCATCTTTAGCTAAGGCCGATATAACTTGTGTTCTAAAGTGACAAGGGTACCTTCAATGTTACTCTAATGTTTACGACTTATACAATGTTGCAAATAATTGTAAATTGACATTTCTTGTGGTTATTCAAAGAAGATATTACTCATCATGTGCATATTCTATAAGTATTTTTAAAATGGCGTTACCGCCATATCTAACATGTTCGCGGAATTTTGTTTTGCGAATGTGTAATTCCATTTTTTTTTTCAAGGGCAAGGATGAGAAATAGACAAACGCTGTACGAGTCGTATGATGCGTGTTGATGAAAAGTAAGAATATTTTACGCTTTGGTATTCTCAGGTTATATCACGAAAATGAAAAGCGAGCGAATAAATATTGAATCTTTATATATTTTTAAGATAAAAAAAACATACCGCAATAAAGTATTCCTCCAAAAGATGAGCCTCTTTTATGTTCAATTGTGTCACGTCTGGAAAAAAGGGAATGAAAGGTCAAAGATTTAATAATGGGAATATTAATTGTTCATTTCGTCTAAAACCATACGATTACTCGCGTTCCAATTAGCCCCGGTATAAAAGGAGACATGACTTCACCAATCTACCAACTGAAAAGTATTCCTATTACCTCAAGGCATGCGGGTTTGTATAGTAAAACACTGGGTTTTTTCTGACCGAATTCCGGAGGCTGTCATTCCGTATTTAAAGAGATATAAAACAGTCTACCTAAACAGGTAATGACTTACAGCGATTCTTAATACAAATGCATGTGAATATAAAAAAGCTGACGTTTCATTCTTTCAGTGACATGATGATACTACTAACGATTTACGAATATTCGAAATCGGTGATTTTGTAGCAAAATTTCCTACTTTGAATGATATACTTCAGTAACATTCGAGTTGTTTAAGTGATGTGTTGGAGGTCATTGAATAAATGGGTTAAAAGTTCGTTGTTCTTCGAAACCAATAGTAATGTCAATGCATGTTTCAAAACCTGTGGAATGCTGTGAAAATATTTTATGAAAACTGTGTAAAACCTGAGTAATTTGCTGTCATAAATCTGTTGAGATGTACCACAATGACCCAGCACTGTGATGTTTTTTGTAATTGGAGAAAGATGCACACACATTTCAGAAATGGCTTCTAATTTTCTCCAATTTTCATGCGACGTACCAATTTGACTGTTTGCATATGTTTACCAAGAATCCCGAACCCGAAAATATTTACATTTTGAATTCATTATCTTATCTACTAGAAAGTATCCTATACGAGTTGGAAGTAATAGTTTTATTACATGTTTACAGGAGTCTTTAGGGGGGGGGGAGTTTTGTTCATGGGAAAGCATAAAGCATTCATGAAAAGGAGACAACATAATGTATGTGATGAAAACCTTTATTTAGTAGTAGAGTGTCTGAGTTTGAACTTTGAGGTTCAAGGTTAAAATCAAAGGAGGTGCGTGGCTGATGCTCCTGCCCTGAGTGTTGTACAGTTAAAACCTATGAGCAGTATTGTAAAAAGATGTTGGCACATTAAAGAGCCTGCGATGTCTAAAATGTCATAGGTCTAAAATTCAGAACTGCGTCTAAGTGGATACCGATACGATAAAACTAAAATCACGGAAAAGGGTCACTTGAAACACATATTGAACAACAAAAACAACAAACGTGCATTTAATAACTAGACTTTACCTGAAACACATTCGGTTTTAACTATATGAGATATCGCTTGATTTAGTCAATACATCATATAGTTCGGTCAATCGTGATAATAAAAGTTGCTATGCAAGTTCATATACATTAACAACCAGCGTATTTTTCTTTTCAGCATATTGTTGATAAACCATGTTGGAAGACATGCGAGCGCAACCGAGATATATTAAACGTGTATTGGATTCTCAATCGCGACTTTCATGTTTTTTGTTTCATGTTTTGTTCATGTTTTTATACGGAGATAAAGTAGCCAATAGAAGGCTTGAGATGTGTAGGAATCCAAAATCCATGTAAAGTGAAGGAATGTAAATAAACTTACGATCTAGAAACACCAGTACTTTTTGAAATCCGACCCGGTCAATCATATGGGTAACCGTATCTGTTTCAGCCGCACCAATGAGTTCGACCAAAAAGACTTGTTCCTTAGGTGGGAGGCGCTTAAACACGTCGCTATGATGGATTGCTTGTAGTACCGACAGGAAATGATCCCGAGAAGGAGGAGTGGATTGTGGGATCGATGTCGGCAACGTTTGTCCATGAACGGACAGTGCAATAGATACCAGAAGCAAAACAGAGAGTACCATTTTCCTAATGATTAAGAAAAACATATTATGAATGTATAAATGTTAGTTGTAATGGACGATGGAAATGGGAACTGCAATATAATATTTAAACACATGTACATGTATAAAAAAAATGGATGTGCAAACGCTGAAGGGATACTGACAGAGATAGATGAGTGGCGTGATAGATAGATAGATAGATAGATAGATAGATAGATAGACAGATAGATAGATAGATATGATTAAAATAAAATAATAAAGTGATAAAGTGATAGAAGGGGTAAAGTAGAAGATACCAAGGGGCATTCCAAATTCAAAAAGTCGACGACAGACAAAACCGTGACCAAAACAAAAAGAAGACAAAACTACACACAGAGATGCACTTATACCTAAATATAGAGTAACACGAACCCCACCAAAACCGGGGGTGAGTTCAGGTGCTCCGGAAGGGTAAGCAACCCCTGCTCCACGCGTAGCACCTGTCATGTTACACATTGTCGAAAACACGATTAAGTCACAATTGGTGATGGCCATAAACAAGAAAGGGGGAATCGGGACTAGGAATTCGACAAGTGGAACATATCCTTCATCATCTGTGTATACTGGTTAACCGTATTGATCAACCAGGTCATGATGGCACGCCTTGTCACATATCAAATATTGGTATAAATCACAATCGGCGATGGTCATAAAAAGGAAAAAGGATTGGACGGGATTAGGTATGCGACAAGGTGAACATATCCCTTATCATCTGTCTTACAGATTTACCAAAACGGTCAACCAGATCATGGTGGCGACAATAAAACTTTCGAATAAATTACTTCAATCTAGGGGCCTCCGTGGCCGAGTGGTTTGCGTGTTCGACTTCGAGCCGAGGGGTTCGGGGCTCGATTCCCGCAGCGCCGCTCCGCGGTTGGCCGTCTCTGTCTTTCGGACGAGACAGTAAAAACCGAGGTCCCGTGTCACAGTAGGTGTTGGCACGTTAAAGAACCTTCCCTGCTCTACGGCCAGCAGTGCCGAGCACAGGCAAAATTTGTCGTCCTTCACCGGCACACGGTGACGTCTCCATATGAGTGATATATTCTTGAGTGGGACGTTAAACAACAACACAACAACAACAACAACTTCAATCTAACCATAAGGAACACTTGGTTAAGTAGCTTCTTTGTCAGCAGCAACCCTCTATCACGGAAATCCTTATAGCAAACACATGCTCTGGAATATCTTATCAATTGAGAAAACTATACTCCATAGGCAAGTGCTGCTAAAATATTGCCACATAAAAATGGAAAGTTCACAATATAGAAGTTGAAGTCATCTCTTTTGTCGTAAAGTTTGGTTTTCAGCCATCCTTCACTGTCAATCTCTAGTAATAAGTAAGTAATAAGTAATAAGTAGAGATTTGATGCAGATTTGGCAGTTTCCGTAGTGTCCTTTATTTCAAGTTCATTTGGATAGATGCGATCAACGTAGTCACCAAACTTAGTATTATTTGATTAGTAAAGTCATCTATATAGCGATAGCGGAACGTGAAATTAAAGAGCCGGGCTAACTAATTTTAATCGTTCATTTTACGTCTAATAAGTCTTTACTCGATAAAAAGCGAAAGAAACGATAGGACATTTTCTCCCTAAGAAAAAGGGAGCCTGAAGTTGGTTCCGAGTTCCGTTTATGGAACTCGGAACTAGGTGTCAGTTCCGAGTCCCGTTCACGAAACTCGGAACTGGATGCCAGTTCCGAGTCCGTGTACGGAACTCGGTACCAGTTCCGAGTTCCGTTTAAGGAACTCATCTGTATCTTCTCCCTAAGAAAAAGGGAGCCTGAAGTTGGTTCCGAGTTCCGAGTTCCGTTAATGGAACTCGGAACTAGGTGTCAGTTACGAGTCCCGTTCACGGAACTCGGAACTGGACGCCAGTTCACAATGGTCAGACAGGTCAGTCGCCTCTATAATGGTCAGCACTAGTCATTCAACTATCGGTATGGTCAATACTGGTCACTCACCAGTGTTATGACCAGTAATAGTCACTCATCTATAAAAATGGTCAGTACTGGTCACTCCCCGTTTTTGATAACCAATACTTGTCACTAATATGCAAAATGGTCAGTACTGGTCACTCATCAGTATGATAGTCAGTAATGGTCCATCACCAATACAAATGGTCAGTACTGGTCACTCGCCTTTATAATGATCAATTCTTGTCACTTATCTGTCAACAATCAAAGATGAATGACTATTATACAGATGAGTGACCAGTCTGACCG